>VMBQ01004202.1:0-65226 GCA_007657795.1 Dreissena rostriformis | reverse complement strand
GTTTGTTGGTTTGTTTGCACAAACTTTAACATTGGCCATAACTTTTGCAATATTGAAGATAGCAACTTGATATTTGGCATGCATGTGTATCTCATGGAGCTGCACATTTTGAGTGGTGAAAGGTCAAGGTCATCCTTCAAGGTCAAAGGTCAAATATATGGGTCAAAATCGCTGAAAAGGGGACATAGTGTTTCACAAACACATACCTTGTTTTAATTGAATCTGCAGATAACTTGATTTTGTTCTAAAATGGTTGAAGTCCGTTGGGAAACATTGCCATCAGGGGGTGGTGCAGTTTTCATTGTATGGCTGTAGTGAAACCTTGTTCACAGTGTAGAAGTCACATTTTTAGTTGTTTAGTTCCTATGGGTTTCAGGTGAGCGCCTAAGGCTCCATGGCTTTCTTGTTTAATAATTTAAAGGTCTTTGCAAAACATGTTAGAGAATCAGATTGTCCTGAAAAACATTTTCAGTGTTGGAAAAACATTTGTGGGCGGTCAGTTATATTGTCTTACATAAATTCAAGAATTGTTGACCACAAATCAGAGGATGTTGGTTCGTCATAAAATCATGATTAACGCAGCGATCACTGCCTACAAGCGTTCAATCCAAATCATTGTATTGTCTTTTCTGTATTTAAGGACCTATTAGGCCCCTGGGACCTCAGCAGGGCTACAGGCCCCAGAATCCCTCTGTGAGGCCCCTATCCAGTCAGCAGCCCAGGCCTTTAGCCAATCAGAACCAGAGAAATGTCAGGCCAAGGGGCCCCGCAGTGGGGAATGTGCGAGCCATGAATATGAATAGAATGCAGGTGAGGAATCTTGGAAAAAAATCTTCACCGTATAATTTGTTTAAAGAAACAATATGTACATTTAAATTGAAACAGTCATTTGCCAATTCAAACTTCAGACTTACTTTTGTAGTCAACGCTTGAAATATGTAACACAAATCTCTTCAATGTAAGTCTCTATCCAGTTTCAGTTTTGCAAATACAGTTTCTCTCCTTTATACAATTATGGATATCATATTCAACTGATGATTATAACCCCCAATTTACCCAAGCCAGTAAATTGAAATTCCTTATAAGTCAAAAGAAGCAATGTAAAAGACAGTGGAAAAATGTATATGCATACAGTGTCATCCCAGATTAGCCTGTGCAGTCCACACAGGCTAACCTGGGATGACACTTTACGCACATGCATTAAACCCCATTTTCACCGAGCGAGGCTCTTATTATTTCACATGTCTACCCCCATGTCCACCCCCCATGTCTCCCACAGGCCCCACAGCGCCCCCCTGCTCCCCAGGGAGCCCCAGGCTGGAACCCGCCCCCTCAACAGCTGATAAATACCAGTGAGCCGATAGACCCAGAGAAACTCAGGCAGCAACAGGAGCTGGAGGAAAGGAAGAAGAAACGGTATGGGACCACATGTTTCACTTTCCATATGCAGGGGTTTTTTTGAGTTGTGGGGGAAGGGGCCTTTAGCCCTTATGTGGGGGAAATTTTACGCGGGACTTTCCACTTTGGGGGAAAAATTGTGCACGTGGAAATTTTCGCGGTGTTTCACTTTTTGGGGGATTTGTTTACTTACTCTCTCATTATTACAATACATTTGTAATGTTTGCACTATATTCATTGTTTTTTCATAATGTATTACGTTTGACAAGATTAAATTGAAATAGAATTGAGATATTATTATCATGAGACAACTCTTTCTATTAAAAAAAAAAAAGTTTTTAGGGGGAATTTTTTGGTCCTAAAAGGGGAAAAAACCAGCCTAGTTTGGTGGGGGAAGACGCCGATATTCGGCATCAGTTATATAAGGTAAAAAAACCCTGCATATGTATCCAAATGGCCTTGATAAAATGTATGAGCCTTGCTTTGTGAAAACAGGGCATAGTGCATGTGTAAAGTTTTGTACCAGCTTAGCTTGTGTGGGCTGATCTTATGCTTATGGCAAGAATCATGTAAACTTCATAAAAAAAGGTCAAAAGTAAAAGACAACCTTGGTTTCCCAGATTTTCACTGCTTGTGTGGTAAAATAAATTTCGTATCAAGTCACATTTAAAAAAAGTGCACTCCTAAAGGACTGGTTGTAGAAATATTTGCTTAAAATTGCAATGGTATAAAACTTTAGTTTATATTCGACGTTATTACTGTATCCGTTTTGGCTGAAGCAATAGATAAAGTAGCACACGAGAAGCCATTATTCGTGATGTATCTCTATAATAATGTTGTATTCCACAGAGCTGCTAGATTTGGCAATGTGACCCCAGTAGAAGTCAAGCCTGAAGAGACCAAGGTCATTAAGTTGACCTCTAAACGACCTTCAAATGACCCCAATGATGCCTCCCCGGCCAAGGTCATCAGGGTAGAGCAGACCACTGCATACAATGACTCCCAGGTAGGTCAGAATTGTTTGCAGCTTATTTCATAAAAATAAATAAGGAAAATAAGGTTCTAGCTGCTAGTAAAATCTTAGTGTTAACCCTTTGAGCGCTGAAACCGGATTTTGAAGGCCTTTGCAAACAGTTTGGATCCAGATGAGACGCCACAAAACGTGGCGTCTCATCAGGATCCAAACTGTTTGCGATTCTGATAGTGGTCTTAGAAAAAAATTTGAAGAAAATGCTAATTTTAGAAATTCAGCAGACAATTTTAGCAGACGACAAGTTTTCCAGCATGCAAAGGGTTAAACCAGGTTTTGACCATTCAGGTCAAGGTCAAGGAAATGGATTCTGCTAAATAATTTTGGATGGAGGTATTGCACTCAGTCTTCACGCTAACTATAAGCCCGACAGCTCGAGGCTGGTGAAATGTTATTCGGGCTACTCGAAATTAATAATTTACATTGTCGGGCTATTGATTTTTTTATGTGTTTCAAATAAAGCATTACGATTTGGGCTTGTGGGTTAAATATATTACCGTGAAGACTGATTGCATTGATAGTTTTTATGTAGGTAGTTTACATTCAGAACAAGTTAGGACCAATTTAATCCTGTCTTGTATCCACAAATGTTGGCTCAGTCCACAGAAGGTCTGAGAGACTATGGATGGGTACTGATAGAGCAGAAGAGATAATTGAGTCTAGCTTTGGGAAAACGTGACTAAGCATATGTGTCAAGTGTTGTCAAGAATAAGCCTGTGCAGTTTGCACAAGCTTATCAGGGACGACACTTTCCGCTTTAATTGTGTTTTTTTTCATTTTAAGGAAATCTCTACTAAGAGAACATCCAGTTTCGGTAAAAGTGTTGTCCCAGATTATTCTATGCTTATCTGTGAACACTTTGCAAATGCATTAAATCCAGTATTCTCAGGGCTCATCAATAAGTTAACCGTTTGCATGCTGGGAAATTTGTCGTCTGCTAAAATGTTGTCTGCTAAATTTCTAAAATTAGCATTTTCTTCAATTTTTTTCAAAGACCACTATCCGAATAGCAAACAGTTTGGATCCTGATGAGACGCCACAGAACTGTGGTTTTCATATGGATCCAAACTGTTTGCAAAGGTCTTCAAAATCCGGTTCTAGCGCTCAAAGGGTTAACACTAAGATTTTACTAGCAGCTAGAACCTTATTTTCCTTATTTATTGGTTAAGTTCCTGTGTGGAGATGTGGTAGAGTTAGGGTTGAGTAATATTGCTATAACTTGCAGGCTGATGAGTCTACAGAAGGCCTGTCTGACTATGAGAGGGCCCTGGTAGAGCAGAAGAGGACGAGAGAGAGGATTCTCAGGCAGAAAGAGGCGCACAGACTGGCAGAGGCCGCCCAACGCAGGGGCCAGCTCAAGGCCAAACTTGCTATGCAAGGTATGCTCATACATTTTAACCTATGAGCCTCGCTCTGGGAAAACAGGGCTCAATGCTTGTGCGTAGAGTGTCATCACTAATTAGCCCGTGCAGGATGCGCACTGCGTTTTTTGCTTTTTGTTAATAAGAGTGGGAGTTGAACATACTAACTTAAGTACCCTCGCAAGGATTGAATAGCAATCAGTGTAGGCTTATGATACAAATAAATAAATTATTTACTTAGATCATTATTTTCTTAAATAAGAGCTAGAATTGGTTAATAAATGTTGAATGTTTTTTCAGGGCAAACTTTAGATGACATTGATGGACCTGTGCAAGATGCTTCTCTACAACAAAACATGACTGACCAAAACATAGCAAACATTTCTGCTAGAGGTCGTGGCAGAGGTCAGCCATCTTCAAGAGGTCAAATGTCAGCGAGAGGTCAGCTTTCAACAAGAGGTCAAACATCAGCTAGAGGTCAACCACCAATGCAGGGTCAAGTTCAAAGCCGAGGTCATAATATGACCCGTGGCCAGACTATGAATCGTGGAAACTTTCATAATAACGATGTGAACAACAGTGCAAACCAAGGTCAGCCAATAAGTGTTCTAGGACAATCTCAATCCCCCATGGTGACCCCTACAAGAGGTCAAGGTCAAAGAGGTCGTGGGAATGTTAGAGGTCAGCTGAGGTCACAGAAAAGCTTCGGACAGCTTCAACAAGTAAAAATCGTGGAAAATATAGACTTGGGCAACTTTCATGGAGACGTAGGGTCTGTGACCCCAATGGGTGATGCCTCTCTATTTCAAGGTCAAATGTCTGGTGGCCAAAACAGATTAATCCGTAGTGCACCTGATGAACAATCACCCAAAAGGGTAAGATTTGAATGGGTTAATTTCATTTAGGTGGGCATATAGTGATCTGTCTGTCTGTTCGTCTGAAATTCCGTCACACTTAAACTTTAAAGTTTGCGTTTAGGTTTCGAAAAATGTGGAAAATGGGGGCATATGTCATCCTATGGTGACAAGGCTTGTTTTAATTCAAATAATTGTTTGAATTGTTTTCAATAATCTGTTGTGTATTTCAAGGTATTTCAAGGCTTAAATATGCAACTTATGTTAGATACAAAATCTTTGCCATGGTTGCACATTCTTGCTTTTTCAATAATTGTTGTTCAAAACATGAGCATTTTTTCTGAGTTTCTTAAGAAAAGCTAGGGGCCCACTATCCATTGCAGGATAATTGTAGGACTAGTCTTACTGCAAAGTTTTCATTCAGAAATATTAGTGCAGATTTACACCTGAAACATACTATTAGGATGACTTTTTAACATATATTTATAGACTTTTACACGATGCCAAACATTTTTTTTTCATTATGTTTTTTAATTATGTTTTTCATTTTACTTTTTTAGAACAAAGCACACCTACTTTCTCCTTCATTTTAGCCGATAAGTCTCCTACTGTCTTAAGCTCGCATTATACCCATTAGTATGTCGCCTGTTGTCAACATTTGCCTTGTAAACGATATATATAGGTAGCATTTATTGTTCTATTTCATGAAACTTCGTCAGCACCTTTTTTATTCCAATGATACCTTGGCTGAGTTTAATACTGGGTCACATATGGTCAGAAGCTGGGTCACATCTGTTAAAAAATTAGGTCACAAGTTCAAATTACAGAAAAAAACTTAAACACTAGAGGTTATTTTTAATTCCCTATCTTCATGAAAGGTTTTTAGTTGGTGTAATCCAAAACTTTTTCAAAGTTCAGTGCGGTGTCTTGGTAGTCAAGGGATTTCTCTTCCAAGTCAATGCTATCAGTTTTCGTGTCTGTTCTGGTCATAGTAGTTGAATTTTATTTTTAATTAACCAATGAAAATGATCATAAGCAATGTTCCTTGAAAAACAAGACAACTCTTACAATGAATTCAGGAC
The DNA here is from genome assembly GCA_007657795.1 of Dreissena rostriformis. Taxonomy (NCBI): domain Eukaryota; kingdom Metazoa; phylum Mollusca; class Bivalvia; order Myida; family Dreissenidae; genus Dreissena; species Dreissena rostriformis. The sequence continues at coordinate 59,501 of VMBQ01004202.1, read as the reverse complement.
CAATGGTTCATTATCTGCAAGAGTTGTCTTATGCAAATAGATAATGAAAAAACTGCTGGTCAGATGTATATATATATTTATGCTGTAATGGTGTGTCTGTGTTTGACAGAGGATAGTGATTGACTCCAAGCAGTCCTTCAGCACGGTGGCCATTACTGGCCTCCCCAAGAATGCTGACCTCAGCAAGATCAACAACATCTGTAAGGGCATCGGCAATATAAAGGTAGGCATTAAGCTCATGTGGAGAAAAATAATAAGAAATTAAAGGTGCCAAAGACATACTATTCGTATACAGCAGAGATCTAGTGCAGATATACATCCATCATCGCAAAGGCCTTTGAACTTTTGTAGCATACCAGAACACAATGTGCTCATGTTGAGCTGTTGTGGTCATCAGATGTCCTGCATTGTGTGTCATCAACTTTGATCTCGTTATTGCACTAGAGTCTAGAGACCACTTTTTATGCCCCCAGTAGGGTGGCATATAGCAGTTGAACACTCAGTCCGTCTGTCATTTGGTCCTAAAACTTTAACATTGTTCATAACTTTTGCAATATTGAAGATACATGTAGCAACTTGATATTTGGCATGCATGTGTATCTCATGGAGCTGCACATTTTGAGTGCTGGAAGGTCAAGGTCATCCTTCAAGGTCAAAGGTAAAAAACAAAATCCAAGGGAAGTAACAAGCTTTAAAGGGAGATAATTTCTATTTATCATTTGGCAGGTTCAGATCATTTTCACAAGGGAAGTTATAATTTTTAAAGGGATATAATAAAAAAAAAAAAATTAATTCAAAGCGGCGCAGTAGAGGGCATTGTGTTTCTGACAAACACATCTCTTGTTTGTCTTATCTTTATGAAACTTGGTCAGATTGTTTATCTCAACAATATCTACAGAGAGTTTTAATCAGCTTCATGTGCATCCAAAAAGTAGGTCACCAGGTCAAATCATAGAAAAACCTTTTAAACCCACATTTTCAGCCTACATTTCGAAATCACAGTTTGAAATGGTTGTCTTTTTTGAAGCCTTACCTGATTTTGGGCAGCGAAATAGATATTTAATATAGTATTTGGTATTTCTTACAATTTTTCATTCAGAAACTTTTTTCTAACATTTTCTTCCAAGAATATTGCTTACACCGTTTTTAGTGAAATTTTCTAAGACGGTTTTACGTGAAAAAACGTTATTAGAAACTAAAACTAATTTCGTTCGTAAAACAATTCTATCGTTGAATCAGTCTTGATGAACTTGTCAGAATGTTTATTTTGACGTTATCTAGGCCAAGTTTGAATCTCGGTCATGTGTATCGAACAACTTGGTCAACAGGTTAATTCTTAAGAATTACCTTGTTACCACATTTATGGTTGAATCTTGATGTTTTACTTGGCACAATTCAGGCCATGTTTAAATCTTTGTCAAGTATTATCAAACACTTGGTCTCTTTGTCAATTCTTCGAAATTGTCCTTGAAATCAAGTGACAGGTTCAGGGCCATCATGGCCCTCTTGTTTTGAGAAAATTTCCTTTTATGAAAGGGTTGATGTGTAAAAGGTAAAGAATTTTGTCTTCAATTTGTTGACATTTTTAAATGTTTCTCATGTGTTTGAAATCATCAAATGTATACTTGTATATGTAATTATAAGTATAAGGCCTCAATTGATATTGTATCTGCCCTGCCACTTGGAGGTATAGGGTTTAATCCCAACTCCAAAAGTGATCTGTTCAAAGACAACAGGTACATGTTATTTGCTGGAAATGTACTCAAAAGCACATGTATCTCACTGTACACATAACCTTTATGCAACAGTTTGTTTTTCAGTCATGTTAAATCTTATGAATGATTGCACATGGTTGGAAACCAACAATCCATGTAATGTTTGTGCTGCTGTGTTATATAGGTGTTCAACTAATCCATGTACTGTTTGTGCTGCTGTGTTATTCAGGTGTTCAACTAATCCATGTAATGTTTGTGCTGCTGTGTTATTCAGGTGTTCAACTTCTTCCCTGAGGAGTGTAAGGTCAATGTCATGTTTGGAGACCCGACCCAGGCCAAGGCCTTCCTGGCCAAGCACTCCAGGTATGTATACTGTTTCTTAGATATAAGTCACGCTCTGGGAAAACAGGGCTTAATGCATGTGCCTAAAGTGTCGTCCCAGATTAGCCTGTGCGGATTGCAGGGAGGACACTTTCCTTTGGAATTTTTCATTTAAATGAGGTCTTTTTTAAAGGAAAATCCAGTTTAGGCTGAAAGTAGTGAACCTTATCAGACTGTGTGAACTGCACATCCTTATATGGGACGACTATGCACATGCATTTAGCCCCATTTTTCCAGGAAGGAGCTCATATCAGCATGAAATGTGAAACTACTTGTAAATTTATTGTTGGTGTCTTTTTCAGGTGATTTTGTAAACAGGTTTTTAAAAAAAAATCACTGTTGCATATGTTTAATTTTTAAAACCTATTAAAAGTTGCCTTAAAAGCAACCCATGCGAAGAACCTCGGACAGGTCTGACAAAAAAAAAAAAAGTATGTAAAACTTTGATTACAAATGAACACGAAACTCGAAATATGTAAAATAAAAAAAACGGACTAATTTATCTTGATTTTACTTCGATAGATTATTTAACTTTAAAATAAAGTTTACCAACCAGTCGAACTGGCTGTCTTTGCTGATGAAGTAACAAGCGCGATTCTTAGAACCAGTCAAATATTGCACCTTGTTTTGCGACGTAGGCGACACATCATTGAGTGGTTGAATTGAATTTTACTGGATTCGAGCGTTGCGATGATCGACAATTGAAAGCAGGGAACCACACGACCATTGTCTGTCCCGTGTCAAGATTTGATAAACATAGTGAACGTCATAATAATACGTCATAATAATAAAAATAAATTCTACAAAGGTATCAGGTATTTTCTATTCTTTGGTGTCCGACAAGATTGTTTCATCTTTCGCATGGGTTGCTTAAGAGTCTTTGTAAGTTATTTTTTTGTGTCATGTACAGTGAAAACAAATGAAAAATAGAAAAAATGGCAAGCTTGATCAACATTAAAATGGTGTTTATGTTAATTTTCTTAAGACAACAGCCATATATCTCAGACCTTTTTTTGGTAAAAATACGTCATATATAAAACATGTTTTGCAGTGTACAAACTTGAAAAAAAATTGATAAGAAACTGCACTGAATACACATCGCTTTAAATGTTAATTTTCAATATAATATTTACAGTTTATTACACTTGTGTTGTAGGTTTATGGTAGACATGACTATGCTAACTGCAAAATTGGTACCAGACTCTTGATACGCCAGCAACATGCACAGTCGATACCAGTAGTTCCCATGGCAGCTGTCAGCAACACATGGCATCTAAGATTTCCAAGCAACCTAGCATTGCGAGTACTGGACCCATCCTAGCAACAAGTACATGTGGTCTGCGCCTATGGTTCCTATAAAACACTGTATGCAACCAGTATTTTACCAGCTTTTCTTTGTCATGATTTGCTGGGTGTTGCAAATAAATGAAGTGTTCAGCAATTCAATGGAATATCCCCATACACGAACTGTACAGCAATTAACTAGATTATTCCTATACATGAGTGTACAATAATTAATTAGGATTTGCCTAGCACTCAAACATGAAATCTACAAGTTCTAAGAATGACTTCTGCAATGCCCTTCACTTCCCTAATCAACGAGTTCTGGAACGTTCTGATGGCAAGCCCATACAATCCTCCCATGATGCACCAGTGGCATGGAGTGTTTCTCCTGTTGCGCCCGCAGACCTCTGCAGAATGAGATTGAAGATGTATAATTATGATATACTTGAGGTTATTGTTGTTTAAATGGGCATCGTTTTCACTAGTTACATTGAATTAACATTATCAAGGTTTTGTAAATGAAATGCAATTATTTAGGTACACATGTACGATCATTTTCTTTTTTTGGCCCTAATTTATCAACTTTATGCATAATAATTTATGTATAAATGTTCTGATTATTCTGATAACTTATGTTAACACAAAGATTGTTTGGCCAAGCAGTTGGAAACAAACGTGTGTGACTATTAGATTGTGATAATGGAAGCTTCAAATAATTATGTTAGCCTATATTTAAATGTTTACATGTTCATTCAGAGAAAAGCTGTACCAGTATTTGTTTCAACAGTTTTCCCTGTACAATATTTCATGGAAATTCAGTTTTAAAGTAGATACACATCAATAAAATAGATGTTGTGTGTCATTAAATAAATCCTGATTGCAGACAAGTTTTGCAAAAAAAAATCAAATCATTTAATTTTATTGACAATGTGAAATTCGTATTTCTTAAGTTGAACATTGATTAATTTCAAACCTATATCTATATTTGTATGAGATTTTAGATGTCTCTTTTTGTATTGCGCAACGTTAAATCTAGTTAATTGTATAAAATCCGAGTGTAAGGAACTAGTGTATGGGACGACCAAAATATAGGTTTGGACAAGTAAAACAAATTCTTCTAGTCTGACAAGACAAATTAAAATAATCAAGGTCTTCTTTTCCTGTAATATTTTTTTTTAATCTGGAACTAAAATTGGTTAAAAAAATGTTTTGGCTTGAATTTCTTTCCAAAACTTTATGTTGACATCTAAACAATAAAGCGGGTGGTATGCCGATACTTACACACTGTTTTATGACATACTTTTTAAAAAGGATAAAAATTGTATTTTCATGCCCCTGAAGGTGGGCATATAGTGACCGCACTGTCCGTCTGTCTGTCTGTCTGTCTGTCTGTCTGAAATTCCGTCACACTTTGCGTTTAGGTTTAAAAAAAATTGGAAAAAGGGGGCATATGTCATCCTATGGTGACAAGCCTTGTTGTTCTAACAACACCGCCTTGGTTAGTTTCCTTTTATTTTATTTAACAATTTTATTCTCAATTGCAGATTTTAAAGCAAGTGACGTCACATCTCTATGAATAGAATTGTAAATTAATTTGCGCTTTTCAAAGTTCATTCCAGTTTTATTGTGCATTTATAAATTAATATCTTTAGTTATTATAAAGCTATTAATTCTCCTATAGCGATTGTAAATTTGTTATGAGCAATAATAAAATACGTTATATTGCAAAATTTTGGAACAACATAAACGGACACTCTTCTAGCTGAGCTTTGTTTCTTAACGATTTAAAAATGAAAATATTATGTATTATTTTGAAATGAAACATCCTTGCAACACCAGTAACGTTTTGGTCAAGACAATGGAAATTTTAGTACTAGTCTAACTCGAAAAGTTGATATAAAAATTATTTTTGAGCCCTGGTTTTTATTTTGGACTTATTATAATTTCCATGTTAATAATAAAAAAACTTGATTTATATGGTGATGTTGTTTAAGAAATTAACCCATGTTCATTTAATTCAAACATAAACAAAATTATTTAAAATGTATTATCGTCTGATAGAAGAACGATTATACATGCTGCTCATGTGTAATCAGTTATCCAGTTTCGTCTACCGGCATGTCCCTTTCAAGTTCATTGATAGAGGAGTTTTATCAAAGATTAGTTTTTTTAGATAACGTCTATAAACAGTGTCTAGAAAAAACACACAAATCTCCCGAAAGAAATATGTTCTTGAACTCTTTACCGATGAATATTTGTATCCAAATGTATCCTTGTGTATATTTGGAAAAGAAGTTTTTAAAGTATCATAAATAATTTACGTATAACACTGATTTTAGTTAGCCCCTTGCAATACTTGTACTGATACAACAATGTTATGTAGGTGTTCTTCATTATTTTGCTTTTCTTGATAACTTTAGATACATGTACCTCTATATAATATTGCTGAATTAACAAGCTATGTTGGCTCTGGCATTATAACAAAATGGTTCAAGTTGTTTATGATAAAACAAGTTAAATTTCTGCAAAACCATTATTATTTGTCTGACATTAATTTTAGTGGATTTTTGTTGGTTTGCTCAACGTCTCAACCACACAATGAAATATTTAAGGAATGTTTTCATTTGAAGTATTATAAGTATCAGACATTATAAAAAATACCAGTAACAAATAGGGATTTGTGCAAACAATAATTTGACTTTTTTCATGTTAAATCTTTCAACATGTTAATATATAACAATCTGTTTTATAATAATTGATACTATACTGAAGTAGCCAATATTGTTTAATACTATTGATACATTTGCTTCCATTATTGATGCATATTAATTATTGGGAACATGTTATCAATTTATTTGGTGTCACTGTTTGAAGACATAATTCCTGTTATAGATAATGGCTGATATAAGAGTTACAAAGGATAAGTGTTTCTTTAATTATCCCCCGCCAAAGGCGGAGGGATATTGTTTTGGCGTTGTTTCCGTCCGTCCGTCACTTTTGTGTCTGGAGCCATATCTTGGAAGTGCTTTAGCGGATTTCATTGAAACTTGGTATGAGTATATATATGGATAAAAGGATGATGCATGTCAAATGGCATTGTACATCATCTGTTAATAACGGAGTTATGGCCCTTAGTATATATTCTGTGTCAATGCAGTATGTTGGGGTATACGTTACGTCTGTGACAAAGCTCTAGTTTGGTGGGGGATATCAATTCAACGAATTTGCTTGTTGTTATAGGTTATCCAAATATTTTCTTGATTAGCTGAATTGTAAATTTTAGAGCCTTCTAGTTAATTTATAGATAGTTTCGGGCTATTTTCCAAGGATTCCCAAAAATGTCAGTACAATGGAATGTTCAATTTGCTGGGATAGCATGACCATTACCATATGTAACATGTTAATGTTTCTGTTAATTTGTGTGTCATATATGGATTTCTGTGACTGTAATAATTGAGATGAATGCACACAAATGTTATTGTTTGTGTATGGATAGATTTCTTGTTGTATTGAATTAAGAAGTACACTCTGTAATCCATGCAGTGTCTATCTGTATGGTATATTGTGTTTTAATACACATTTAAGAGCAGTGTTGTAGTAACTACTTGTGTGATGCATCTTTCAACTATTGTTGAATATAAAACTGCCCTGTTTCATCATGATTTACAAACAAAAGAATGCTGAGCTTGAGTTTTTAATCCTCGCAACAATATGTACAGGATTAAGTATTACATTTGTGAAGTTTATCATCTTTAATGTTGTACATGTAGTCAGAACTTTGTTATGCCTTCTTTATGCAAGCTTCTCAAGTCATAATAAAGAAGCAATGAACAACTGTTAAAAGGTATCACTGCAAAATGTTACCATATTTGTTTTCCTAAGTGTGCTTGTTTTATGGTGTCAATGCTTTCAATGTGCTCCGTATGTTGTACATTATGTCTGTTGTCTAATACTTACTAGTTACTTTAAAATATTATTGTGTTGTATGAACATCTGTAGGTACCTTATTAAGTACCTTGTATATACACTCTATATTGATGCACTCATTTTGAAACAGATACGGGGTGTAAAAAACATATTAAGACACTTATATTCGTATTTTGTTGCATTCAACCAAAGTAAGTTTTATAGCATTGTGGCATTAATCTTGTTAAGGTATTTATAAAGCAACCTAGCTTCGTGTTGTACAGCCATATTCCTATTTTCTGTAAACATCAGACAATGTGACTTATGTAATAAGAGTTTTTGTTTTTATAAACAAAAATGTATATAAGTGAAAATAATCATGAAATGTACAGATTTTTGTTTGATCACTTGTTGGTTGTATCATGTTACTTAACGATCAGTTGTTGGTTGTATCATGTTACTTAACGTTTCTAGTTGTTGCATTGTTAGTTAGAAGAGATTGGCTAAGTTTTGATAACGTTTTAAAAGGTAGTTAAATACATTTGATGTACCATGATGACATATTTGTAACACAGTGAAGTGTTGTTACATCATTTTCCATGTAAATGTCTTTGCTGATGAGTATGGTCATGCACATGAAGCAGTTGCTACTTGTATATAAAACATGTGTGTTCATCACAATAAATAGTCAGTAGTGTCTCATGTTGAACATTACTGGATCATTCATTTGTTATTCAAAGGTACATTTACTGTGAATATCATCAGAAATTGAAGGTGCACAAAAGATGTTAATATTATGTACACTCATTTAGGCAAACAGTCAGATTTAACATAAAATGTGAGCATCATTTCATTTGGGTGTATATATGCTCCATCATACTTGTTACTTATACATTTAATTCATTAATTTACATGTATTCATACATTACTCTATATCTAAATGTATTACTTCATTAAGTCATTAGCAAGGATGAGCACACGTTTCTTATCATCCGTGACCAGTAATAAAAGTACTAATTGTATATTCTTTCACGCATGGTCACACAAGTCTTAAGCATACTTGTAACATTGAAGTATGTTGCCAGATATGAAAGGCATAAACATTTAATTGAATGAATATAAGCTTTGTTATCAATAAGATTTGATTACAAAGAATATGGTTATAAATAGAAATATAAAATGTTTCTTACTATATGGACATCCTTTATGGGTAGCTATTTTATTCTTTGGGACAGGTCTAGGATATGCATGTGTTCAGGGTGATTCTCACAAGAAAAATAGGGGCACATGTTTCTAAGATGTTACAATTTACAATTCAATGAATTAGATAGTTACTCAAATTCTTAATATTGAACAGAGGTTCCACTGGTCAAAGTGTGCATACTTGATCATTGTGGACCCTCCTGATATTTTGCCTGGAACTTTACCGCCTAAATTGTGTCATATTGACATAATCTGCAATGCACTGTAAACAATTTTCTGTCATTGCAAAACACGTAACATCATGTAGGAAATTATCTTTTCTTTAACCTATTGTCATAAATTATTGTAGATTTCTGTATTGTGTTTAAAGTGATTCTCATCAGTATTACCAAGAACTTAAGTGGAACTTTATCTTCAGTTTTTACAACTATATTTTCTTTACAAAGCACTTTGTTATCACTTTACTGACTTTGAAAACATGTCTTTTGAGTTTGACATACTTATATAAATGAGCCTCGCTCTGAGAAAATTCCGTTTAATGCATGTGCGTAAAGTGTCGTCCCAGGACTGCACAAGCTTAGGCCAAAAAAAAATAGGTCTGTTTCCGGTCGCCCGACCGTGTCTCCAGAATCGGCGCCGACCCTCTACTTTTTATTGGGGTCGCCAAAAAAAAAAAAAAAAAAAAAATCCCTACCTACCGACCCTGTTTTTTTTCCCAAGGAGACAGGAAACGGACCTATTTTTTTTGGGGCCTAAGCTTGTGCAGTCCTGGGACTGCACAAGCTTATATGGGACAACACTTTACGCACATGCAGTTAACCCTGTTTTTCCACAGCGAGGCTCAAATATATATCCAACTGACCCACAGAAACAATTATAAGAGTATTTTTACTAGAAAAATGGATCTTACAGCTGTGTACCCTATTAACTTAAAGATAATAAAGAAAGTCATAAGAAAACGTAATTAATTCATCCATAGAATTGAATGTGAGGTTAGAAGAAAGTCTCGACATGTAAAAGTAATTTTTGTATTCAACTGATTTAGTTATATTTTTATCATTATTTTGATTATTGAACAAACTGGTTTGTTTTGGAACTGGAAATAAATTTTTAAGTTATCTAAATTTAATTTATGTTTTATTATGTACCACCTCTCCTTGTTCAAAATATAGAATCTTTTATCTACTGTAATATCTATTCATTTGTTAAGCATTAATGGTTAGATAGCTGAACTACACAGCCAAAAAAAGTTACGAATATAACTCACATCTTCACTTTAACATTTTTAGATATTCATCAATTAGTTGGATATTTTCCCTTCAGCATTTTCAGTTATTCATCCGTGAATTGGATATTTTCACTTCAACATTTTATATTATTCATCATTTGATATTTTCATCTAAGACATTCACATAATTTCATCCATCAATCAGTTTAATTGATTATACTTCAACTATTCTTTTACACTTTAAGACAAGTGCTTGTACCACAGGCTGTACACAAAAAAGAAGACACTCATGCGTTTACCTTAATGAGTACCTTCACCAAACATATAAAGCCTCATTGAAGGAGTAAATCTCTGAGACGCAATCCTGATCTTCTATGTAACTGATATATGGCATTTTATGCTTTGCATTTTTTTGCATGAATATATAATATGAGCCTCACTCTGGGAAAACGGGGCTTAATGGATGTGCGTAAATTGTCGTCTCCGAATAGCCTGTCTGCACAGGCTATTGAGGGACAACACTTTCCGCCTATACTGAATATTCGCCATGAACAGACTTCCTTTAAAAATTCTCTTAAGCGGAAAGTGTCATCCCTGATTAGCATGTGCATTCTGCACAGGCTAATGTTTGATGACACTTTACGGACATGCATTAAGCCCTGTTTTCCAAAAGCAAGGCTCATATGGAACATCCCCACATGCACAGATTCAAGGTGAGTTTCCTATTCTGCTACTTGAGTTTTTGTATTGACTGAATTGTACTGCTGTTTACAGAACAACCAGTGAATGTTAATTTAACACATGTACTTATTTCTTTTGCTAGGTTTTTCCCCTCACAATGAAAGACGAAGATTTCCATCGGCTCAATAATTTTATATATGATTTGTTATTGTTTTGTATTGTGTTTGTGATATACTGTATTTGCCTTGGATGTCTGTTTGTTGGTACACACAACCTTGTCCAACAAGATAGTTCTAAAGTTTACAATGTACAAAGTTCAAACTTGTGTTTTTCTGTTTGATATGAAGTTGTGTATGTGCAATTTTTATTAACTTATGCTTAAAGTTCTTTATATGTGCTAATTTTTAACAAAGAATTGCTATAATATGACTTTTGCAACTTGCTTCATTTTTAAAAGACATGGGTTGTGGCGGGTATTCATAACAGTTGTGATAAGTTTGAGCAGTATTAAATAATTATATATCTGGTATTTTGTACTATAATATATTTGCCTGTACTCAAACAGTTAAAATCACTTTCTGTTATTCATAGGGAAATAATATGTTATAAAAACAATTAGAACTGAATGAATCTAAAACATTTGCAAATATTTTACATATTTCTGATTTTGGGGGGTAAATTAGTATGTTAATAGAACTTCTTTTACACTTTATTTTTTTTGTAAATTGATTTTTCATTAAGCAGATATAAAGTACCTCAATCGTATATAAATGTTCACTTCCAAAGCATTTATTTTTTTTATTTTGTATACAGACTTCATATTTTCACCATTGCATATAAGTTACCCTTTCATTTTAAAATACAGATTATGATAATTATTCATATGTAATATGAGTATTGAACATTGTGAATGTTGTTGTTTTTCAAATGTCTGCATATAATAATGTTTGTGAATGTATATATTATGTGGTACCACAAATGTGTTCAAAGTATTTGCTCAGTATTTGGTGACTTTACCGGACTGCATCAAGCACAGTTTTGATTTGTGCTTGCTACTCATATTGGTGTTGGTATAAGACTGGATCCACCACAAGGCAATATTTCATTAATTTAGTCATTTTTAACTTTAACTAATACATAAAATTAATGAGTTGTGGATATAATCTTGTTTGAGTATTTAATACATATTGCCTATCGTAGACAAATGAATTACAGATTGACGGAAAATTCATAGGAATCGGTATTGTTAGCTGAATATTGACTATGGGTAATTTGCACATTTAAGACTTAAAGGAATAAACAACTACTTTCATTGTCTTGAAATATTCCATTCAAGTTTTGAAATTGAAATTCTGCAAATGATAAAAATGCATTCTTATTTTTTTATTTATTTTTATTGCATTATAAGGACCAAGCATATAAAAACCCTCTCCACTTGTAATGCTCAGGGTGTAGATCTCATACATAAATATGTCTTTCAGTATTAGTATAGTATACGTGTCTTTCACTGCATTTCATAGTTCTAGGTTTATATTGGTATTGACCAAAGGTAAGTATACTTGCTGCATTCCTTGATCAGGTTCACTAACTAGTGTGACCAAAGGTAAGTATACTTGCTGCATTCCTTGATCAGGTTCACTAATGTGATGGTTAAGTTTGTGACAATCAACGTCAATGTTTATATGCAAATGAAGAAAACGTTTGTTTTAATGTTTTCTTGTGTATGTTTACATGCATATTCTTATGTGCTATTTATTTATTAAAATAAATTTTATTTTTACTGAAAATGTGTTGTGTGTTATAAGTCCATGAGATGCAATAAATAATAAAAAAATTCAAATATAAAGATAGACTTGTCAAAGTATTATACAGCTTCTAAATGTATGTTCTTTACTCTTAAAAATGTGTATCAAAAGTATGAATGCATGCATTTCTAAATGCCATGTTTGTGACCTGGTTAACTTGATTTATTAACATTTATTATAGATGCTCTACACATTATTTTCTCCAAATGGATGATTTTAATTAGTCACATTTCATTATATTTCGAGAAGCTTATAGCGACAAATTAGTAAGGCCAAAGACCTATCAATATTGATAGGTCTTTGGTAAGGCTCATTTATGGAGTGTCCACATTGACGCTATATTTTTATCGTTGGGCGAAAGTTTTTGAAAAGTTGTAAATAACTGGATTAAATGACAATATACACGCGTATCACATGAGACGGGATACACTAGAATTTAGAATAATAAAATAATTGATACTATTTAAACCAGGTTTTCAGCAAAGTTTGTTTATGCGATTTGGGCAGGCGTTAATCATGTTCTTCCCGGCAAATAACTTGTTTTAAGTTTGCACTGGCCAAGCTAGATGAAACTTAGGACACAACAAGCTTGCACAGAGACCTACATTAAAATTCTATCTGGGGTCATTCAATTAGAAATAAAATTTAAATAACTTTTTCTAAAAAAAGTCAAACTATTTCCGCTTAATCGCTTAAATTTAGATGGAGGTATGGCACATTCAGACAAAGCTTTGCATGACATTGTTGGGGTCTGTTGAGCAAGGGTCAATGTAACTGTTAATAAAATTACCAACATGTCGTTTTCGGCCATATCAAGTGAAATAATATGAAAAAAGTTGTTCACACATTTTTTATACACACAGGAAATGTGTTAATACCTATTTTAATAGATATATCGAGTATAAAAGATAACAAAACAAAAATATATTTCTGTCTTAGCCTACGACAGGAAAATTGTTCAGTAAGCAAGAAGCGTACACAAAGAAATGAGGTTTCTCATATACAAAACATGCAAGAATTTCAAGCCAGGTTAATGATCTTCGCAATACAACTACAAGTACTTAATATCAATGAAAATCACATATCTATGTTGAAGACACCCGATTATTCGGCAAAGTTCAAGAATATTCTGATAAATCAGATTAAAAAGCCCCTAAGAACGTGGCAATTTAGGAAATTTCGAACATAATTCCCAGAATCCCAAGCTAGCTTCGATCTCCGACCATATACCTCGGAACAGTATTTAAGAACAGCTCATAGGGACGACATAACCATCTCACCGAATCAGAGACCGATCCACGACCAAAGAGACGACATAAATAACATGGATAGATTTCAATTCGTTAATTTATTACCACTTTACCTTTCAGACAGAGCAGAACGTTTTTATAATAATTAAGCTGAATACATTAATTAAAATTATGAGGAAGTTAAGAGAGCTCTCTCTAAAAGTTTTCAAACTAAAAAAAAACTAGATACAATTAATTAAATCTCTTATAACCAAAATTTTCGGAATCAATTGTCTTCCGCCACCAATTTTTTTTTTCAAAGTTCCCTTAAAACTAATAATTTATATATTTAAAAAGTGTTTCCCAAACCATGAAGCTATTATGCAGGCCTTATCTTAATGCTAAATTAATATTTCGGACACTTTTAAATCAATGTTGTTGAACTAGTTCCGATATGCTACATATGTAGGTCACAATAATTAAAATAGAGATTAACATTGAACAAATAAAACACAAAATCTGCAACCGCAAGAGTAATCGGTAAAATATTTGTTGCGTAACATTGTATAGTGGTCCCCTACTGAAGCTGCTCGATTTATGCCCATGGGGTCAAAATTTCCACGTCCAGCGTTGACCTGATTCATATATACATGTATAGTACATACATTTCATCATCTTTGAAACGACAGATGGTCGGGGATTTAATATTTGGTATGTAACATAATATAGTCGTGCTCTACTAAGTGTTTTAAAATCACACCCGTGGCGTCAAAACTGNTGGCAACCCTGGGGATAAGTTGGTTTCCTTATATTAATATAGTGACTTAAGTATTTGGCATGTAACATCGTATGGTAGTCCTCAACTCAGTTTGTTCTAATCACGCTCCTGGGGTTGAAATGGCCCAGCCAGGTAGTAAAATGATTTAATATATCACATATCTTTTTTTCTGCAACAACAATGCCCTCAGCTTTTATATTTTGTATGTGACATCAGATAGTTGTACTCCACAACGATTGTTCAAATCACCAGCCAATGGTCACATGATTCATAAAGGGGTATATAGAGATTATCTCTTAAACTCTCCTCTGAAACAGCAAGGGTCAAAGGTTTAAGATAATTGGTATATAACATCAGATTGTGGTCTATTACACAGATTGTTCCAACCAAGCTCATATGTTTAAGACTTGCCACTGCCCAAAACACAGGTGAGCGATCTAGGGCTATCTTGATCCTCATGTTTTCAGGTGGTATTGGGATACAAAGTCAACATTACACAATAGCATTTTCAGTAAGTATGACTTCCTTAACGATGAAATGTTCGCTGTTTCCACGATACATATAGTTATATCAACTATATAAAAAGTGCCAACTTAAAGGCAAAACAACATTTTCACATGTAATATACCAGATGTACACAACGAACACACACACACACATACATAAAACTGGGGGCACCGCTTTTCAAACAAAAAAGTAAAGCATCGGGGTTAAAACCAGTTGAAATAAGCCCAACCCTCACCCTTGCAACTTAATTATTTCCAAAATATATTATGCTTCACAAAAATATAAATATGCCTTCTAGTCAAGACTATTAAATAAAATAGTTGATCTTAGTACATGTTTAATAGACTGATTTTAGTCCCTGAACATAAAAGTGAAACTGTTTGAAGACTAAAGGTTGGCAACTTTTTCGTGTAATATCTAAACACATTACTTTCTATTTTCAAAGTTTTCAGGGTACTGTAATTTTACACTTAACAATAAAAATCACAAGCGCAATCTACAAGAAGCAATTTAACACTATATCACTATATGATAAATTCTAGCACGACACGTCGTTTGATTTATGTAGCCAAAGAAGCCTCTCAGGTTCTGGTTATTCTGTTATATTTATAAGCAGGGCAAAATACATTGAAAGTTGTTCTAGAGAATGTTCGAAACGTTTACGTATCGATGCACGTGCACAAACGCGCATTAGAAACAATGTTTAATTATTTTTTGTATACATGTACATGTAATGCTTTAAAAAAGGGCATGTATTAAGTCAAACATTTTCAATAACATTCAAATAAAACAAAAACGTAACAACAAATGTCAATATTATGTGTACTTGCTACCATGTTATTTGTTTTGAAGCATCAATACAAATATTGTTCTTCGTTTTTTACAATCATTGAATATGACGGCATTAATATTTAGTATTATTTACTATTAATGACTGAAATCAAAGTCATTTTGTTTTGTATAAGGCTCCAATCCATCAACGGCACCGCAAGCCTACTTTAATAAATTTAAAATCAGGCTTAGTTTTGGCTACTTCCATTTTTTGTCTATGATATTTTGATTTGAATATCTATCGTGGGCCATATTATATGCCCATACACTTGTGATAGAATGATATAATTTCTTAATTCAATGTTTGACACAACCGACTGCATCACTCTACGCATGATATTCATGTGTGAAATATTATTTGCACAAACTGTTCCAGACATAAATAATTAAATTGTTCACATCATCATCATGTGCTGAAGTTGCATTTATTGATGATTCGTGAGTTGGAGGCTGGAGCAATCAGAAGTCGCATTGAAATTCGATTGAAGATTTTATAACCCACTCTTCTTACGAATAGTCTACAGTCATCATCTTTAACGTTATCATCGCTATGATTATCGTCATCGACACCACAATTACCACGTTCAGACCAGGCGTCATCATGCGGATAATATTGTTTAGGTATCCCATCTAATATGCTTTCATTGAAATTATTCCATGTAATATCCGGAATCGTTTAATGGTAACATTCTTAATCGTTTCCAGTTCTTTTTGGACGGCAATGTATTCCTCCGGTGGAATTGGCTGTTTACAAAAGGAAGCTAAGTCGAAAGAAGCACAGGCGAATTCTAGCTAACTCTCAACTGCCTGAGTACACGAAGATAGTGTGACCACAAGTTCGCGTAATTCGGATGGAAGCAATGCTCCAACGTACATATTTAAATACTTTAATGATTTCGGTAGCTGTATGTTTATATATCTTTGAACATATATTGAAAATATTTCTAGCTGTTTGAGTGATGATAGTGACTGCCACAACGACTCTACATGATTCACTTTCAAACCATTAAAGAAACCACTCAGACTCAGGCTCTTGATATTCAGACCACGAAGAGAATCCCATAGAACGGAACTGTCACAATGCACTTCAATTCTAAGAGTTTCTAGCTGTTTGAGCGATGATAATGACTTCCACAACGATCCTGCATGATTCACATTTAATCCATTTAAGAAACCCCTCATACAAAGATTCTTGATATTCATACCATGAAAAGAATACCACAGACCGTAACTGTCATAATCCACGTCAATTTTAAGCGTGTCTAGCTGTTTTAGCGATGGTATTGACTTCAGCATGGGCTCTGCACGATTCATATTTAAACCACAAATAAAACCTTTCAGACTCAGACTTAGAGTCTTCAAATTCAGCCCACGGAGAGCCTCCAACAGAACGGAACTTTTATAATTCACTTTTATTCTAAGCGTTTCCAGCTGTGTGAGTGATGCTAGTGACTTTGACAACTCTGCACGATTCTCGTTAAAACCCCCTAACAAACAATCCAGCCTCAGATTCTTGATACTGAGACCATGCAGAGCCTTCAAAAGACCGGGCAAAGCATAACATCCTTTCCAAGTAAGCGTTTCCAGATGTGTGAGCGAGGATAGTGACTTTGACAAATATTCTGCATGATTCACTCCAGATACAACTCTCAGACTCGTGATCTTGAGACCATAGATAGCCTCCCACAGACCGGGACATTCATTTTTAACGTGCATGTTTAATGTATGATTTAACTCCGTCCTTACTTCTATGGATGTGTTTGTATCTGTTCCTCTAACTGCGTCATCTACACACGATGTAATGTGACAGGAGCGCATCACACACTTCACCTCATGATCGAGCGTGAGCAGGGTGCTGAACAAAGTACGTAGCACGATAGAGGAACATGTGGCACAGACTAATACAATTGCTTTTAAGCAGGGCAGTGCTAAAGAATGGTCTGCATACTGGGCTGGATCTCCGCTATTTAGAACAATCAAGACCGGATGTGTCGATGAGACCGAACTGGCAGAATCTGTAAGAATTCAATTACATTTATAACATGAACGAAAACATACGAGGGTTAACAGTGGCGCACATCTGTTTAAATTTTCATGAATTAAAAATTTGGAATTAATGAATTGCCATGACAAAATATATTGGATAAAAAGGCATTATTTCCGTAGTACAGTTTGGTTTGAAACATGCAATAGTAATATATTAATTTTTCGAATGTTTAATTAATAAAGACACATTAATACTATGTTACCTCGATAACAATTTTGTAATGGTCGGGTTACGGGTACAACCTACTTTTCATTATATGCAAGTTTGTTTACTCTTTCTATTGGATCCTTCCCGTATAATGGTCGTCAAACATATTAGCATACCATTTGAAATGTTTGATCATTATACGAAAATATCTTAAATACAATAATTTAAACACAAATTCGTTAACAAATAAATTTCATGAATAAAGGTATAAAGTCAATTGTTTTTTCGGATGTTTGTGTGTGTGCAAATTTGGCATTTAATTTACAATTTACTAGACCAATTGTTCCTTTCTTTACTCAGATTAAATAAACAACGATTCCGAAAAGTGACACATTCCGAAGTATTGTGAACAGTTATCCACCAGTGTCTTGTCTTATAAGAAATGTGTATTCATGTAAACAGTTGTGCCGCACTTTTTATGCAGAACACGCCGGATATCTTTTTATTGCTAAAATTGTTATGCTCAGTATTCTGAGTTTATTTGTTTATGTACACATGCAAGTTTGTTTATATTGCATAACATGTACAAAGAATGACATGAAATAAGCACGACAGATGTAACCACTGGGGGCTGACGACGTCAAAGCGTAGTCCGTTTCTCTACGACGTCGGGTATATGTTTTACTACGAAACATTGTGCCGATACACATGCCATCGAAGTACAGATACAGAACTTCGTTGAGTAACCTAAACATTATATTTGTAGTTCGTTGCACAACCAATACATACTCTGTGCAAAACCTATACATAAAGCGACTTGTAATTTCCTTCCAAACAAAGCATTTGAATGATTAAAATATATGTTCGTACCCTGTTTTGTACTATAATGTTTAATGTACAGTATATCAAAGTAACATGTTCTTTCATTTAAGTTAAGTTACTGTGATTGGCTCTTTTAACAGAATAACCACCTTATGCATTACTTCAAATCAATATATTTCGATTTGAGCTCAAAATCAATGTAACGGTTGCAACTACGCGCATTTGTAATTAGTTTGTTATTAAAAATATGTACCTACCTTTACTGGATGTTCAGTTCTCTTATCCATAAATACCAGAAAAGATGAAACTCGCCTGATTAAGTAGTGTATTGACTCAATGTTTCGTAGTGAAACATATACCCGACGCGGTCACCAGGTAAAATCTAAAACAAAAACGTATAATCACTCTGGATGCCACATTTATGTTTCAGTCTCTATGAATCGTTGTAAGAATGTTTATCTTGACATTATGAAGGCCATGTTTGAATCTTGGTCAGGCGGGGTTTAAAACTACATGACCTGGTCAATTCTTCAACTATTGATGTCCGTAACTTCAAGTAAGGGTTTCAGGGCCAGCACGACCCTCTTGTGTATACTTAAAAGGCAATAATTGAAAAGTGTTTAATTTGATTAGGCTATGTATTGAACTTGGTCGAGATAACAAGTCCACACATTATTACGCAATAATAACTGATTTAAAGAGTTAATTTTTTATTATTCAAGAGCCATAACTCACAGGTTCTTAAACACATATATTACCTTTTAAACGTATGCCGCACCCCTCCAGTGTCAAAGATTTCAGTTTGAGGCACGATGAAAGATCAAACTCAACATGAGAAGTCGGCTCGATTTGTTTAGGTGAACTATTTTCGTTTATGTCCAAGACCAGGACATTGGACATGTTATCTTTCCATAAGTTATACATGTCTCTTAAGTTGTTTTCACGGAGTCGGAAACGACTAAGTCTGAGCTGTATGCCAGTTTGTTCATTTGATACATAAATGAGATAGACGCATTAAAAGCTTCTCTAGTTTTTCGTTTTGTTATGAGTCCTGCTTTCAGATTTCGAAACATAGTTTGACAATTTGTGATCGTTGAACACAATAGACGTTTCCTTTTCAGGGGAAAACATCAGATGGAAAGTAGCTGCTGAAATGCAATCTACGATTTGAATGATCGGTCGCAGGAAACTTGTACTTGAAAAACACTTCACCTGAGGCGGGTTCAACTCGTTAAAAAAGCCAATTGTATCGTTAGCCTTTTTACAAAGGCTATCGAGCAAAGTAGTCCATAATGCACAGAATGACGATCCTTTTAACTGTTCCTCATCTCCCATCGTGTCAACCCACGTGCAAATAAAAAGCGTGTACAGCATGGGTGAATGTGATAATGACCCCAGATTATACCCCCATATGAATCTTTGAAATGCCCACGCCGTTGTCTGAAGATCCATGCTCTCATCAAGTATGCACCGCAGTATTGTTTTACTAAATGTATATGGATCGGTAATCCTCTCAATTTCTAAGAGATGGTCGATTTGTGAATTCGTGATACGTTCATCCGCCAGTTTCCATGGTCAAACAGTTGTAAGAACCGTGGACTTTTCATTTGTAAATCCTGCCATAGAAGGTTCAGCTAAGCTACTACCGTCAGTAGCCACCCATTCATCTAGACCGTATCGTACTACAAGGCACATTTCCGTCTCTATTATTCAGTGTAAAAGTATGTACACAGCGTCACGTTTCTCCCCGGAATACATAGTATCAATCAGTTGGTTCTTTATCAAATGCGTAACGTTAGTCTGACCTCTCGAATCTCTCAAGGAGATGAAAAATATGAACTTGACATTCCTCAATGAAGGCTTATTTTCGTGGGACCAATCATGAACTAACTTAGCCGCAAACGTAGATTTGCCACTGCCGGGCTCGCCTTGTATTTAAATACGTCGCTTTGAATTCGCCCCTGTGTTAAAGAGTTCTTTGTATGTCTATAATTGCTCCTTTTTTACGCGTGTCCCATCTTTTGCTACTTCAATGCGGTGTATTTTTGGAGTTGCGTATACATCTGTTAAACGTTTATCAAGACTTTGATCCAATACTGAAAGGGGCACATTTCTCGAATTGTCATGATAATGTTCCACCAAACGTCGGCGGAGATCTGTAATGATAATGCCTTAAATTTATATAAGTTAAGTGCGCTTTTTAGCTTCTAGGCAAAACACGAAGGCGAAAGTCGCGACTGTCTGCTTACAAATAAATAATAAATCATATTATTAATTGCAAAATCATAGGGAAGAAGTTTGATTTGGCAATCTGAAATTGTTATGTGTTAACAGTTCATTTTAATATGTAATGATATTAATTAGTATTTTATATAAATTACTACATATTATTATGTAAATTTAAGTTGGTTATAGTTTAAAATAATTGTAGGACAGAGGTATGAGCCTTTGTAAGTGACCTAACATTGGACGCATGGGAAGTTCCAAGTGAATACCATCAGTAGTTACATAAATATGAATTTTTGAAAATCAAAGAACCGGACCCACACCAACACGCTGACATAAAGGTGAAACGTTCAGCGCAAACAACTTATAAACGATTAATTCGGTAACTTAACACGACTGAGTATACATGAACTTCAGATAATCTGAGTCCAAATAGGGTTCTTTTTTTAATTGATAATGTGTACATGTATATATATGTAATTACATATAGTGAGACGAACCTGTGTGCACAAACAAACCCCTTAACAAACCTGCTGTGTCTCGTTCGTAGTCAACTTGTACAGTTTTGTTCGCTGCCTGTTGAATGCACATTATGCCATCCTGCACACTGCTTTGAATGCGTTGTGTCCCATCCTGTATCTTGCTTTCAATTAATTGTTCGGCATCTTGTGTCTTGCTTTGAATGCGTTGTTCTCCATGCACTGTCTTGCCTTCAATTCGTTCCTCTCAAATTTGTGCTTTGCTTTCAAGAACGTTTGCCAAGGTCCTTTCTGCCTCCTCGGAAAAACGTTCGCCCGCCTCTTTCGCTTTTTTGAGCGTTTGATAGGCCTCTGTCAACAACTCGCCCAGTTCTTTAATGGATATTTGATCATTCTGCAACTGCATGTAAATAAAATATGTTATTATGTTGTTATTATCTTAAACAAATATTAAATATGCCCTATTATATTGTACAGTTTACTGCTTGATGCTTAGTGGTTTTTTTCCATGCGAGATCGTATTATCATTTTATGAGTGATAATATATTGTTCACGAGTCACGAGTAACATGTACTTTTAATAAGGCTAAAAATGAAACGGAAATACGATCTTACACTGTAATAAACACAGTTTATTTTAATTTTATGCAGTTTAATTTAATTTTAAATTCCATGCTCATTTACGAGGAATGTATCGTATGTGCGAGATAAGCTTGAGCGTCATAATATATCGTGAATTGAAACGCTATAATACGAAGGCATATACAATTTCAGAAATAACGTTCGATGATTCAACTGTAAAATAGTGCTTCTTTTTATGCATATAATGTCTTGATTGTTTCATTTTAATGAATGTCATGACACGTACCACATGTTCTAACAGGTCTAATTTTACACTGACCATGCGGTTATTCACTTATTGTAAATAATAGGCGAAAACAATGTTGGCACCAAGCCAGAATGCAAAGATCAAAACGTTATGATATCAATCTTGCTACAGTGAAATGTCACGGTAAATCTTAAACATTTATTCATCATAAAATTATGAACAGCATTTTTTTTTAATTATCAATACATATCAAAATATAAGTCCGATCATATATGTTTGTATCAATCATGCGATTTAATTTGAATATATATATACATGCACGTTTTAATAATGATCACGTTTTCTACAAGGTCCATTGACACAAGACCATTGGGACATTTCGGACGTTAAGCTGAGACAGTTGGAGAGAAATCCATCAAGTAGTTTTAGAGGACCGGAGTACTAAATTTATGGGGTTTAACTATTCTATAGTTGAAATACAGGCCATAAATCTGCCAAACATGGTTGAACATAGATTCCTTCTTGTACGATAACCTCCACATTAAAAGTTATTCAGCTGTGAACATGTTTGCAAAATCATCATTTCAAGAGGAATTTATTACACAAGCTTCAGGACGGTCAAACGTATTTACTACCGTACGTACGGAAGGACAAGGGCGTTTCTAAATGCATCCCATTTTGTGGGGAAACGCAACGCTTTAAAAAAGATTTCATACAAGTGATGCAACCGTTTTTATCATGCTTTAGTACAAGATTTCTCATTTATGCTTTTATTTTTAAAGATGTCAAAGACGTTTTTGAATTTTTAAGTATGTACACATGTCCTTTAGACACACATCACTAAGTCTCGTGCGAGCTATCGTTGCTAAGTGATCATGTTGTAAGCGGTTTGGATCAGCCAATAGCGTAGACAGTGTCTGGAAATAGCCCTTCAGGTCAGCATCTGTAACCTTGCAGTCGGCTGTGTGTCGTACATCCCGGCCGATCTGACGGATCTTAGAAGAACACAATTATGGTAAATGATCAAGTGGTATAATTATCCAATTTCGAATATAAGTGTACACAGACAAGAGATGCCAACGTACGTGTTTATGAAGTGTTTAGAAACTCATATAACACATTAATAACAAAAAAAAAATGATACAAATTCAGTTAATGAATTTACGTTTCGTATATACATTCACTTTCGAATCAAATTAATAGCCACGCTACTGTATATGTATTTAACTCGTGCTTTTAAAATGTTTTACCTTTTCTAGTGGACATTGTTTATTAGGCGGTGGAGGTGAAAAACATGAGGAGGAGAGACATTTCTGGAAATGTTTGCAATTCAACATAATGTTTATGAAGCCATTGAAGTCCGATTCCTGGACCGAGGAAACGCTGATATATCCGTCCGGAGGGAGGAAACATTTTCCTATTTCCCAATAATCTCGTGCCCAGTGTTGCGCATGAGTATTCCTCCATGACGGCCCACCGTATCTGTGCCTGTTAATGATATTCTGTTTTACTTTATCACATATAAGGCATGGCTGTGGTTTCTGTTATTTGTGGAAATAACAATAATTCCGTTTCCTCTTGTTACAATATGGGTTTGTTTTTCTCATTTATTTTTCACATTTCTTTACAATGTAGTATACATCCATAATTACTAGAAAACGGAATACATAAGAAAGTGTATGAAAATATGTACATTTTGTACTATAACATATCAACTATTTAGCGTATGCGTGAATACATTTTAAACAATGTTTACATTGTCAATGTCATATAAAGAACTTTGTGATTTAAACTAAAAACATTAACTAATAATTTATATTTTCGAAACATAGAGGTTTTATATCTAGAAAAAAAGGAAAGAAAATATTTTACAACAAGATTTGTTTCAATGGAATATGGGTTTGTTGGACATGGTATGAGTTTTTCAATGGGGCACTTTCCACAACCTCTACCAACAACGGCGTGTTCATTCTTTAATTCTGTGTCCAGAAAGTGAGAAAGTCCTTGCTTCGTCACATTGAGCGCTATGGACGCCTTGAACCAGTTATTGGTCCCCTTGTCGGTGAACATGTTGGTGTAGGCAGCCATCCTACTAAAATAACATGCAACGCTAAGTGGTGAATTTCTTGATGGACATGCATAAACATGACATTACTTCCCTTATATGTAACATTCCTCTTTTCAAAATTGACTACGACTGTATGAACGTTTCAACGGTATTAATTTGATATATTCAGGCAATTAATTTCACGTACAAAACTCATTAGCTGGGTTTCGATCCAAACCGTCTAACATACAGAGTTTATATACATTGTATTAGTTCATAAGCATAGTTTTCATCTATTAAAAAAACTTCAGTTATGCTGGCTGACAGTAAACATAAATATGACCCTGCTCCTGGATATCAGGTATTTACTATTCAATTAACAAAATCAATGATTGGTAGCATTTTTCATGAGTTAGTTTCTTCCTGGATGATCAAGTACTCAATCAGTAGTCCACAAACGTATTCAGTTTGTCATGTTATGAGAGGGCGACGTGTGTGATCTTGTCTTAATAATCTCATCTGTACATTTGCAGTCAGGTGTTTTAAAAAGCATAGGAATTAACACTTTTAATCCATGCAGGTCAGCAAATAAGGTAGTCGTGACGACTCGGCTATGACCTATAAATAAACTCTGACATACACACACTTTTATTCCACACTGGGGACATCGTCTCCCACGGAGAGAATGCTTTCATGCCCCTACAGAATATTATTTTTTTTCAAGACTTTTATCTTGCTTTCAATGATAATCCGTTATTATAAAATCACCTTATTTTTTAGATATTATCTTAACTTTAGACTGAAGTTCGAAAATTAAACGAAGAAGTTAATCATGTTAAGCAATTAAGAGAACACCAACGGAACTATTTAACTTAAGTTCAGGTTATACATAATTTATAATATTAATTTTATCCTAAATTTAGACTGTGTTTAGAACATTTAATAAAGAAAGAAATCATTAAAGGCAATATTGAGAACATTACAAACTATTAAAGTTTATTTCAGGCTATAGATTTTTATATTACCTATGAAATAAAGCTGTCATAAATATCGAAACGTTGTTTCATATTTCACGTGTTTACAACTGGGCGAAGTCATAAAATCATGTTTATTGGAATAAAGAGGGTGTAATCGATGAAGCCACTCGTGATAAGGCCAGATAACAGAGGGCCGCGAGATAAACACGAAATCTCCCGCAGTATTGCATTGATGATATCAAGTTTCAAATCTTTGTTTATCAATAGATATTTGGCCTGTGTAGGGATCACCTTTTTTTCTAGAAAACAAAGACAATAAGCTACATTTTGATAATAAATGTGGTAGCAAAACAGATATCCAGACATATTTTATCACTGTTATTATGTTTGCTTTATAATTTTACAGCCTGTGAATTTTTGATTGGGAAAAATAGCGCGCTAAACCACGAAATGGTGAAACCATAAAACATTATTTCTATGATTACAAAAACAGTATTCCAATTGTTTGTAGGTGAATGTTAAACTGATTTTTTAATTGTAATATTATAAAGTGCTTCTTAAATCGTCTAACAATCAAGATAACGTTTAGTTAATATCCTTTCACATGGATGTTTTACTTGCAATAATCTATAAATAATTAAAAACACAATTTAAACATAGTTTTTTAATTTTAAGAATTTAGTACAGTACGAATATATTTATTAAATATCATATGGGGAAATCATGAACACATGTTAATAAACACACGTAAGAGTTCTTGTTTTTATTATTGATGTATTAAACTGAGTTTAATGAATTAATTTAATTTGTTAACCTTTCAATATCTTGCAAAATCACATGTTCAGTTCCATGTTATTTCAGTCAACTTTACATCGTGACAAACATAATAAAGCAGATTATGCATATGAATCAGATGCAAAGATCTACTAACTTTTAATCAAATCATGTTTGTCTTTTTTTTTCATTTTCAAACGATAATCTTTTAAAATGTTTTTACTTTGAACAAGACTGAATTACACGTGCAAAGACTCGATTCCGTGACATATAATCACTTTGTAAATGTATAAGAATTATTTGCTGTTTGTATCTAAAACGCATTATCCATCATTGATTGACACACGCATTTCATAAATCCCTCCTAACTATATGATGGCCGACGTTTATTCGATTGATATTAGACATTTTCGTCCAATATTTTGTTTCCTCCATTTTCCGCCATCTTGGATAATGATGTATGCGATAACAACGTACAATCGAAGATGTCCGGCTACATTCTTAAACCAATAGTTAAGTTGGTTGTCGTTCGGCGACAACTCGAAACACTCCGTTTGAACACATGCTTCATACGTTATTGCTATATTACATTTCTAATCTTAATTAGTTTACTGGAAAACATTAGCATTTTGGGGGGAAATATTGGTAAGATGATTGGGAACAAATGTTACTTTTGAGTACAACACAAGGATTCCTATTTGCATGTCAATATCGTTACGTACAGTACTGTTTTTAACCGAAATTCGTATATTTTCATCCCGAGGCTCTATATTAAACTACAAGTCTAATTGCAAATATTTATATCTGTTGGTACATCCAACAATTAACTCATTTATTATAAATTAAACATGTTGCACATAAAAAAGTACGCAGTTTCGATCTGTTCACAAAGCATATGCAAGACAGTATATACGCCAAGGCTATTTTTAAGAACGGAAAACCCCATATATGACGTTACACAAAACTGTCATATACTTAGCAACCGAGCAATCGAACATTGTAAACAGATAACAGGCTGTACATTCGTTTAACTGATAACGTTTCTGAATTAATGGTATTCATGTGACAAAAATAATAAAACCCTGCTACTTATGTCTAATCATAACGTGTTCCAGTCTCTTAAATGTTAATATTAACGTCTTTTACTTATTGTATCAACACCATCACGTGATTATTCTAAAGTTTGTCTCAATCTCTTGCACGACGGTCACAGTGTATGTGAGAGCAAGGAACGACAACTCTGCATGGAGATTGATTATAGTAGGACATGAAATGATGACGTTGACAGTAGTTCACTGTGCGATTGTCGGACAATTTTTGATTAAAATTGACGAATGAATAATGCGTAAAGTCGTGGTATTGTTGAAAGTAATAATATTATTAAATTGGATTTTTGCAGTACCATTTATAAACGCACACTGAATTCTCGTCTTTTAGCTGAGTTCCCAATAAACTGCAACGAGCTGTTGCACACACGTATAGGTTTATAAAAAAGAAAGGGAAATATCTACAAACATGGACTAATTTCAAATTGAAAACACATCAATAAACAACGATTTAATGATGTTATGGAATATAACTTTAAAACAGACAACTTGCACAATTTTTTATATTGAATTATTTTAATTCTTACATTTTTTATGTATTGGAAACTATATAATCTTGCATAGAGCATTACTTTCCCGTACAAGTGCTACTACTTTACTTTTAGATTAAATTTTTAAAGTAGTTATGAAATGCATTTATTTTGTGTATACACCTTTTTTGATAATAACCATAATGATTACATAACGTAATCATAAAGAAATTTAATCAAAATATACTATTTAATGAGTATCGAGTATAAAAGGTAACAACAACAAATACATACTTATGTCCTATAACAGATAAATGCAAGGTATATCTCGTGTCTTATAACAGCCATCCTGGCTTTTCCGTCTTCCGTAATGAGGCTGTATAGACGCGCATTCAACTTTTCTGCAGAAAGTTCGATGGAAAGACCACCGTCAACGCTCATTTGTTGCGCAGTTTGACATATAATCCAAACGATTTAGTTCTCATATATTATTCCACCACTCTATACTTCAGTTTTGAAAATGAATTAACGGTGTTATCAAAAATTATCAAAACCGATAATGAAACTGGATTCATAACCTTTTGCGATGTAAACAACAGTTGTGCTTCTGATACAGCACTCCAACTAGATTTGTTCAATTTCAATGAGAGAATCGAACATAAACAATTGAATATTCATGCAATATTTATACTACAAATAACGATTGTAGAACTTGCTTTAAAGACCACAGATAACGGTTATGTTAAGAAATTGTTTTTATCAAATTAATTATTATTATTATTTATTGCATACTCTTATGTGTTGATTTTTTTCACTATATTTTACGATTGTCCATTTAAAAATAAAATGTATTGATATATGTGTTAGTATATCTGAATGGTATAATATAATGTTGATTCTATAGTGAACATTTGACAAATGATTCTTACTCAATAAGTATTAACACATACATAATATTAGTATTATAATTGTCATATGAAAACCTAATGTATGTACAATACAGTATAGTTAATATTTTGCTGTAGCTTATTATTTTCATTACAATTTGACGTAATTAGAAATATTTAATTGCATGCGTACTATCAATAGTTATTATTATAATAGTCCTATATTCAATTACGCATGTATGTATTGTTGCATTAAAACATATTTCTATTTTGTATAATCATAAACTATTAACTTTGTAAACGCTGAATGCTTACTGTGTCCACTTAGACTTTTTCCCTTCTGGAGTTATTTTTTTAGAAACATATCGGTTGTGTAACAAAATGTGAATTCTATTGTGTTTCAATAACCTCCGTTACAACTATGTAATCTTATAAAGCCTCAACAGTTGTTGTAAGCATTAGGGATTTAAGAGAATGCGCATGACATTGTGCTTCAATTACATCCGTTACAACTATGTTATCAGTTGGTGTAATCATTGGGAATATCATGGTTCCATTTGGTTGTCTGCAAAAGTGTTTAGACCCAATATTGCACGCGAAGAATGGATTGACACGTTGATCTAGACAGCGTTTGTTGATTTGCAAAAAGCGAATGTGTTCAATGAAGAATACAAAGATCTTTTAAAACACCACTTTTTGAAGTAACTCAGCAAATACACACTACATATGTATATCGATTATTTAAAACGAAACATGAACATCGTATAAACAATACACAAATAGCAGAATATATTCAATCGTACGGACATACATTAAGTGGTTTTACATGAACAACTCGACATGACGTGCACTGGTATGGTACAAACCTAGGTTAAAAGTTAACGCACCTAGAGAACGAATCCAGCCCTATACTTGGTAATGTAGATTTGTTGACTACGAACCAAATAGAGAGAACAACGTTTTGTTTCCAACAGCGGAAAAAATGGCGACTGCTTACCAGAAAAAGGTAAACGTAAGAAGGCTACTTAAATATTCATGGTCATACTTGAGGTCATTGACCATAAAACTATACGTTCTAGATGTGTTGAATTAAAAAAAAACTGTATCATTTACTATTAATTCTCAGTGGACTGGTGTGTGTGCGTCTACATTCTTTAATAATGTATGTTATTAAAGGCCGATGGTGGTGGGTTGGGGCGCGATGTTAACTGCTGCTTGAGATTTGACGAAATAGTAGATTTACACTATGGTAGTTTACGATTTTTGAAATATTTTGTTTTATAACAGCATGTCAAGGATTTAAAAGATCGATCGACATATTTGAAGACGGTGCGGTTTGTGTTAACATGTTTTGTTTGATTTAATCTTAAGATATCATGCATAACATGTGTTTTATTTATTACCGCAATCATGTGTTGATAAATATGGGTTTACTGCACGCAGCTCTGTAATCTTCTCTTTTCTGAAATAGTTATTCTATTTATGGTTGACATATTATCAATACAATATATTTTCGTGAGTTGAATGCTTTTCTATTTTCCAGTAATAATACTTGTATCCTGCAAATACAATTGTGTTATCATGGCTTTTAATTGTATTGTATAGCATTGCTAGAATCATCAAAACAATCAATCGATACACGAGCATCTAACACTATTAAAAAAGTAATAAACTAAATAATGGTTTTCTCGCGTCTGTCATTCATTACTGCATCTAGCAATCGAATTCCCAAAGCAATGAGTGGCACTCAAAGTGTAAAAAACGTTCAAATTTGCATTAAATGTGAATGTACAACTAAAAAAGTAACTATTTGTCGTAGTTATTTTACGGCACATGTAAAAAGTAATAATTTTTTATTAAATATGACACGTGAATATGTAGTTGTATAAACAAAATTACAAGGTTCATGGTTTGTATTTGCCTATCTTTACCACCTATATGGTGTGTTGTTGTAAGTTTTTTTTTTATTCACACGGGCTACTCAAAACAAGACGTGAAGTGTTTTTTGTTTTAAGGAAGAGTTACAATTCGTTAATTGATTGTGCTTATATTAAATATAACGGAATGATAATCACTACCTGGTTCTTTTGTAAATCTTGAGAAATATATATTTTCATCAACGGAATTCTCAAGACTGTTATGTACAAAAATTATATTTTTCTTATTTTATAAGCGATGTTGTGTTAACCTGTGGTCATTGCTTAGTACACTGTGCTGACGGACCATATAAACATACATAAATTAACCCGCTCTCTACAAGCGCTTTACAAAAGCATAAACTAAGTTATTAACATGCTATTCGCGGCGAGTATCCGATAAGTATATTGTACCTACCCCTTAAAATATTGGCATCAAAGTTTATAGATAGAAGCCTTTATGTGTTAAGTGTACGTGTAAATCATTCTGGGTGTAAATATCGAAATATATATTGGGATCCGGAGCGGTATATAAAGCCGACACGTTATTGTCTGTAGGATACTTGCATTCTTCTTTGGTCTTCTGAATTGTTTAATAACGCAAACGTGTAGCATGATGTTATCGTCGAAGGTCGTAGTGTTTGTCATTATTTTGGGAACACGCACACTAGGAGGTATATTTTAAAATTTATATAAAATATCATAGAAACGTACCGACATTTTAATATTTCGTATTTGTAATTATTTACATGCTAAGTACTCTTATAAACCAGTTATAGTAAACAAACCGTCTATATACCATTTCAGAAACATGCAACTACACTCAGTACGCAGAAATCGGTCAACAATGTTTCTCTTTCCGTCTTTCACGTAATGCACTTGGTACATTGATCTACCTAACCATATTTAAGATTGATGTAGGATTGATGTATAGTTGCTACAATGATTACAACACAGAGAGGATAAACAGGATAACAGTGTGTGTCAAACAAGGAGGTAAGAAACAATTAAAAACACTTATTTGAGATGTTAAGAAGGAAATACGTTTTTATGTTATCGATTCTATCAATATGTTGAAAATAAAAGATGTTTCTCGTGCGCAAAGATCTTAATCCGAACAAAATCCCCATTGTCATCCAGTGGTGGTCATCAACGTTAACGGGTTCGTCTAAATATATGAATAAGACGCTCCAGCAGCTTAGCGATAATAAACGTCACTTCCGGAACGGTATATACAAGTTTTGAATCGCAGATGAAAACAGATAACTTAATAATTTATTTTAAGTTATAACTAAAAGGTGATGCTTAGAATAAGATAACGGCGAGGCTTGGCCGGTTTTTCGAAATGATACCCTATAATTATAGACATGTCATTACTATACGAAGCCAAATCTAAAGAATCGTTAACCATCGACTGTGTAAAAGGTCAGAATTGGGAGATTCGCTTTGTAATATTTTAACAAGGTTTGTACTTCTCGTTGTATCCCAATCGATGCAGTCATATGTATTGTTCATAGTTGCATCGTCATTTATGAATCGCCCCTATTTTATTTTTGTAAACTTTAACGATAGAAAACTCCTGGCTCTAAGCGCCTCTTTAACTTGTCTTTCTAACAAGTCAATCGCCTTGCACATTCGAAATGTCCAAAACATTCTGAAATCGACTCATTATCAGGATTTAAGCGTACATACAAACATTTCTTATGCTTAAGAGTACTTATTGAAAATTCATAGTTCTTTATTATTCTTGTTTTCTTTTGCCAGTTGTAATCAATTACAAATACAAAAATGTACGTGCAATTATAATATTTTTGATATTTGTATGCGTGCATTTTAGCATGTTATCATGTGGCTGTTTATGAATATTATTTTCTATTTTTTATTATGATTGTATATAATTTTATATTTTTAATGTCCGTATTGCATCTTAAAATGACGTAGTCATTTAAATGGTGTTTAACCAGTAAAAAACGGTATTAGGCATTTGAGTTTTACGCACCGTTCGTTACGATGAGTAGTAAAACGGCGAAGCAAGCGTATTTCAATTAAAAATGTTGGTTCTGTAATTTGGACGGCTTATACTAGATATCAATAATAATTATAAATCGTTGCAAATCAGTTGTTAGAATATGAAGCTTATCTAGAATTACTCTTATAAGTGTTCATATGTTGGCGGAGAGAAAGGTAAAACATGCTTTGCAAAACGGTAACATAAAATACATTTTTTTTTATAACATTCACTTCATTTCATTACCATTTTGTAATCGTTTACTATTATTATGAACACGATATATTAGTTGACAAAAGTATAACCAATATAATTACAAACAAGTCTATGCTAACAACAAGTTTATTGCCATAAAGTGATGTATGTTCACTTTCAAATGTGGATAGCAAATTCATTATAACATTGGCATTATTTGTATCAATATGTAAGACAATCGGTATTCACATGCACACATGTATTGCATTTCAATGATATCTGCTTCTAAACAATATTGTTATCCGTCGCTTAGGAATTCATATAGATTGTATATCGCGATCACATGTCCTGATCTTCTGTCATCGTTAATAAGGTCACTGTTTGAAAAGACAGAATGGCAATTTATTCACATTAATTTTTATTGGTTTCAACGAAGTAACATTTGTCGTGAACTTTTCTCTTAACATGGTTAAAACTCATTAAAATGTGTGCCCTGGGATGTTTAAGTTGCATTATGTATTACTATCACATCGGTATTAAGTATGACACATACAAAAGGATATCGAATAAAGGACATTACATTCGCTGAAATGGTGTAAGGCATTTGTACCAGTTGACATGTAAACTGCAGAAGATAAAATAGCTTCTACAATCCAATGTATAAATAGAAAAGATTAAACGTAAACATTTGCTGAACACTTCCATTAAATATACAGCCACATTTCAACAATTGTTTACTTTAAAAGAAATGAAACATTTGTTTGATGGTAAAGAGCTTTAAAAGGCGATATTTATGCCGATATATATTTCTCAATAAATTATCTGTCGATCAGACGATTCCTGTATATTGAGCATAAATCCAGATCACATAAGAAAAAAGTAAACACACTGTAATGGGATAACCATTGTAAGCAGAACGGAGTGATTTATGCGTCATATGTTTACCTATTGCCAAACATATGGTTTATCTCATACACAGCACACAAATCAGATCGCAAACGGCATTGAGTCATCATCGTAAAACCGGTTTAAAAAAATAGCGACGTACGTTGTTATGTATCAATCTGCACATGTGTCCTTTATTCCTATATCAGACATGAGTGGCTGTTTTGCTGCGTTCATACGTCTGTAAAAGACGTGGCAAAATAGCTATTGAGATCGCCATGTAAACATATGTGGAGTTTCCATTTGGTGCTTATTTTAGGTCCCATACAGCAATATATTGATGAGCTGTTAACACTTCGTTTCAAAACATAGCACGGAAAGACATATAACAATGTGTGACAATATTGACCCTAGCCAAAATTAGTATCCGCTTAACATGACCTTGCTAATGTTTAATTTGATGGTTTCTTTCTATTTCGAACTCAATGCCAAAGTAGTATTTATTGCTGTTGATGATATCATCGATGCGACTACAATAATTAAGTGATGAAGCGTTCCTCAACTCCCGAAGAGTGTATAATACGATATATCAGAAACGTTACAACTGCCTGCTTTGGGAACGAGACATTGTTCATATTGAGATCGAGTGAAATGTAGCCCTATAGTCTTAAAGAGTGACATGATGGATGAATATGTTTTGAAAAAGCAGTGTTGTAAACCCGCAAATCGTGCTTTGGTTAGTACTGTAGCGAAATCGCTGGGAAAACGCCATGATTTCAGTAATGCTGAAACTTCACACACTGTAAACGCATTCAGGACACAACTCGTTGCAATCTCATGGTAGGGACTTTAACGAAGGAGTTTTTTGTCGGAAATGAACAGCTTGTGTTTTTTTTTTAAACCAAAATCATTCACGTTTTCAAATCGAATGTAAATGTGTTCTAAATCAATTATTATTTTGGGGACGGATGAACACCGCAATGCTCATTCGGCGACACACGCTTTACGTATTTTAAGTGTTACACATGTAACTTTTGTGATGGAAAAAGTTTCAAGTATTAAAAGTACACAGTAAAAGTACACTTTCCATTAATATTACTAGCAAATTATGACACGGATTTCTTTTCTAATATTTCTGGAGTTTAATTATTTAGGTATGATATTTCAGAGTATTTAGTTAATGTGGGTTTATCTACTCAAAGTTATATTACTATTGATGTATGTGTATTGTCATGTGTTTTAAGTTGTGTTGTGGTTTTTCTATTTCAGAAACAGAATCTAAATCCGGGAGTAAGT
The DNA here is from genome assembly GCA_007657795.1 of Dreissena rostriformis. NCBI lineage: Eukaryota > Metazoa > Mollusca > Bivalvia > Myida > Dreissenidae > Dreissena > Dreissena rostriformis. The sequence goes on along the minus strand of VMBQ01004202.1, from coordinate 24,843 downwards.
TTAATATAAAAGAAGCTATCTCACTTAATTCATAAAAAATAAGATACATGTACTGAATTTCCATGAAAGCATATTTGAATACTAATTTTGCAATGAAGGCCCTCAGATGAAGCTGCTGAAACTGTGCATGGAAATGTAGTTTAATATGTTACAAGTTTATGTTTATTTGAACACAATCGCGATGAAAGCATCTTATAAAAACATGAGAATGGCTATATAACATATGAAAAGTTCAATGTTCTGCCACAAGTCATGCTTTAAAGTTCAGCTTGCCGCAATGTGTACAGGTGAATCTTTATTGACTGGCATGCGTTAATATTTTATTAAAACGACATCTCCTTTTACAACGCTGTGCGGATTCGGACGATGTTACATGTTTTGTTATTATTGACTTTAAAAGCAAACTACCTTCCCTACACAACTTTTACAGTAAAGTGATTAAAGGCTATCATATCCCTCTTATTTATTTATGTCGTAATATGTATTGTCAATGCGGCAACGAAATACATACACTATATGAAAACAAAATGCATTAATATTTGTTTAATCTATATTAATATTTATTTCGAATAAATGTTATTGTAAGTACATTGCTCTTTTTCATTTCGAGAATCAATACATGAAAACGATTTTTTTTTATCACTTGCTTGATTTTGTTTTCATTAATAAGTCAGATTTGGCGATATTCCATTCTCCCTAATGATTGGCCCGATTGGTGGTGGATTAGCAGCTGGCGCGGGAGCATGCATGCTCATCCTGAAAGGTAAGTGTGTCTGAATAATTGAGTTTCATTTCCAGAGTGCACTCAAAATTTGTCTTGAGGTATTTAAGTTGTTAAGGTCCTGTTTCCAGCTGGTTAGTTCAAATCCAAAATTAAGGCCCATATGTGCATGTGCATGTACACTCTGATAATTTATACTACAGTCAGTAAGAGAAGTATGATCGAACAAATATATATCTTGCACAATAATATCAAAATTTACAAACAAACAAGCCAGGAGTAAAATATCGAGTAACTTTGTTATATTAATTCGTTGTTATTTCAGAAAACACACACACATATAAATAAATAAATTAATAAATATATATATAACAACAACGCTAATACTCTAGCTGATTTAAGTTTGTTATGCGATTGTTGGTTGTCGCTGACATTGATAGTCGGATAAAAATTTTTGTTCCTTAAATAAACAATACGTCACTGCACGGTGTATTTCCCATTGTTTCGTATGCAACGATATATTTTATATATACTCAAAACATATATTAAATGTATTCAGTTTAAAATCACAAATACTAATGAGTAATAACGTTTATGAATCTGGAATTATGACTATAATTTAAGCGCACATTTCAACTCACAAACTTAAAAGTGCGTTATCGACGATCAAAGCTTATATTCCTTTTATTCAAACATCAAGATTTATACTCAAGGATAAGTTCCCTAATATAAGAATTATTTGAATTGGTCGTAGAAATTGACACCATTTTTGATTACTGACACTACTTTTTCAATATGAAATATGCTATTTCCTTTAAAAGTGCTACAATGGTGCAAGCGTGAAGACGAAACAGTCCAAAGCAACAATGGCGCTAATGTACAATCCCAAGGAGAGGAAGGTATTACTTTGGAAGATGTTGAACTCGACATGGACGATAAAGAAACACATAAACAAAACAAGCGTTCTCGAACAACAGCAACACAGACGGAGTGAGTTGCTCGTGATAACGATAAGCGAAAAAGAACATGGTCAATATCAGACAAACAAAAGAGACAACATATTGAACAACCTATTTAGTATTATCCATGTTTATTCAAAATACATGTATTTAAGCATGCAAATTGACTAAACATTGCACTTTTCATATGTAGTAACTGACATTTGATTTGAACATATAGCTTTTGTTGTTTCATTTGCTTTTTCATAGACGTGTGCTATCTATACTTAACTTCTTAAGCTCATTACGGTATTTGTCTTAAGTATTTTTAGTTTGCACCATTAATATAAGCATGATAAGTCCTGAAAGTAAATTTGTAAGCAAAGACACATGCTCTTCATGTCTTATGTAACCAAGTGCTAGTTTACTGTGCGAGAACCTTTTTTATTTTAAAACGTTTGAAAAACACACACAAGGCATTGCATCTTTGTCTTATGCCAGAGATCAGCTTAGGACAAAAATGCACGAGGTAATGTAATTTATGTTTTAAATTTGGAGTAGTGACTGTATTAAAAACATTTCTCTTTTCTATATTGTTGCACTTCAAACGTTAAATTTGGCGGGTTATAAAAACACAATTATCAGACAGAACGTCCTGGAATTTATATAACTCTTTCATCTGTTTTGATATTTAAGTTGTACAGTTAAAGTGACTTTTCTGTCAATCTATGCTATGGCATGCGTAGCGGAACGAATTGTTTCTTAACCCCAACACAGGATAACATATTTATCAAAAAGCATAAGTTTGCTTAAGCAATTCATCTAGCTTATCAAATACTGATGTATGAAAAGGAATTAAAGAAGATCAATAAACTATAAGAAGTGTCCCTTTATGTGGTCATATTTGCTAAACATTCTAAATTGTGCAACTTTTTTCAGAGTTACGTCATATACAATAGTTTATGAAAATACCAAGAACAACTTTGTTGCAATTAGTCCGAAACAAGGTGGGACATACAAACTAGTTTATTGGATTTATGTTACAACAAGGAAAAATACACTATAATAATAGTGTTTAATAAGGTTACATACAGATTGTCCATAATAAAGATATTCCTGTTTGAAACATTTGTGCAATGCAACATGTTCATGTACCTTGCTACATGTATGTTTTTCCTTTTATGAACTTGTTTCGAATTGCCATGCACAAATTAATCATATATGATCATGTATATTATTATTATAATAAACCTGATTTACAAAGCGCCCTTTTCATGAAATAAAACACGTTCAATGGCGCTGTACAATAATGAATACATATCATAATCTTATAAAAACATAAAATAACCATAACATAGTAAAACACTTTAAAATCTAACTTAAGCATATGATAAGAAAAAAAAAAACCCGTTGCCTGGTAAAACAATAGAATAAATAAAATCGTCACATGAAACATTACTATTATAAAAGTGATTAACATTAAAACAACATTTGTGGACTATCCAAGTACATTAGCAGTTTATCGCAACTGAAGTGCCAATATTGATTTAATCAGCTTCCGTAGACCAGCACGAAGTAGTAGGTCTTTAATTGTCTTTTGAAACACTGGAGTGTTTGACAGTCTCTAACATATGAAGGCAGTGAGTTCCACAATTTTGGAGAAACTGATTTGAAGCTCCTTTCACCGTACTTAACTTGTTTGGTTTTTGAGGGTACCAGTTCAATTGATTGGTGTCCTGAACGTAGATTACGCGTTGGTCTATAGACATCTATCATGTCCTTGATATATGCTGGAGATTGGCCATGTAGAGCTTTAAATGTAAGTGTCATTATTTCATAGTTCACTCTGTACTGTACAGGTAGCCAATGGCGGTCCTTCAAAATCGGTGTGATGTGACTGTACTTTGATGTTCTAGTTATTATTCTGGCAGCAGAATTCTGAACAACCTGCAGCTTGTTGATCGTATGCTGGGAAATTCCGTACAGCAGAGCATTGCAGTAGTCCAGTCGAGATGTTACTAACGCATTTACCAGGGTTTTGGTGGCATCTGTGTTGATATATTGCCGAATGCGACCTATTTGCCTTAACTGAGCGTAGGTGGTTCTACAGAGAGAATTTACATGCTGATCCATGTTCATCTTGGAGTCCAGGAAAGAACCCAGGTTTCTTACACTAGATGACTGTATTATGTCTGACTTGTCCACTTTCACAGTGATGTTAGAAACTGCATTCTTGTCACTATCAGATGTGAACACAATTAATTTTTTTTTCTGAGTAAAGTTTCAGCATGTTGGTATTCATCCAATGGGTAATTTTATTAAGAAAATCCGTCACTTGGTTAATAGTGTCTTCTATTGTTGTAGGGTTTGTTGGTTTGAATGACATGTAAAGCTGTGAGTCATCAGCATAAAAATGTGCGTTTATCCTGTGTTTATGACATATAGCACCGACACTTTTCGTGTACATGACATAGAAATTGGGGCCTAACAACGAGCCTTGGGGCACACTATATGTCATATGCACTGGCTTTGACAGCTCTCCGTCTATACAGACAGTCTGAAAAAAAACGGTCACTCAGATATGCCTTCATCCAAGCCAGTGGCTGCCCTGTAATTCCAAAATGGGTTTCGAGCCGTACAAGCAGTGTCTCGTGGTCGATGGTATCGAAGGCTGCAAAGAGATTCAGCATCACCAAAACTGTTACTTGGTGTTGGTCTAAGGATTGTAAAATGTCGTTGTGAACTTTAATCAAGGCGGTCTCTGTTGAATGACATTTTCTGTATGCAGATTGGTTTGGCTCATGGAGATTGTTTAAATCCATGTGATGTTCTAAACGTGAGTCTACTACCTTCTCCAGAATTTTAGACACATATGGTAAATTCGATACTGGCCTGTAGTTCTTGAGTGTATCAGGATCTAAAGTTTCCTTTTTCAAAAGAGGTCTGATGCGCGCACTTTTGTATGATGTTGGCACTTTACCGGTGTTAAGAGAAGCATTAACAATTTTTGTGATGATGGGAACTAATTCCACTGAAAATTCTTTTACCAGCCACGTTGGAATGGGATCAAGTTCGCACGATTTATTTGCTGACTTTGAGATAAGCTTTAGTTTAAACCTATTTTTTTAGCTCGATTGAATCGAAAGCCGTCGGCTTATATAAACGCTCTCGAGTCCGTTTCCTGGGACTAGAACCAGGAACCAGTACTTGGTGTCTTTGGGGGGAGATGAAAGGAACGCTCCCAGTGGGGTTCGAACCCATGATCTCCCGATCGCTAGATAAGCTTTGATATCTCTTGTTCTGATGCTGGTGTCAGTTCATTAAATTGCTCTTTTGAATCTTCCATATCAAACGTATTGAAGTCATTTGTAGTTTGGGAAGATATATTTTTTCTTCTAACTCCACCTTATCCACGAAAAAATCACAAAAATCTTGAGTAAGCTCCCTTGGTGAATAATTGGATGGCAATATAACTTCATGTTTCTTTCCGAGCAGATGTTTGGTGACTTTGAAAAGGCTTTTCGGATCTCTGCCACACGACTCAATGTTATCTATATATATGATACTTCTTTTCCAGAAAAAAGGCGTTCATGAAAACATAAATGCATTGTTCTGATTTTGGTATTATAGTTGTGACTTAACCTACATGCTATAGTAGTGCATAAGTATTACACAATATACAAATCGAGCACTTAAAATAAAACTGTTTTTTTTTTAATTAAAATCAATATCTTAATATATGTGTTCGATCATTTATATCATATTACTTAACAGTAGTCAAATTATCGTTTACAAAAAATATCGAATTTGTCATTAAAGAGAGGAGTGTAAGACTTCTGTGTAAGTTCTTACTGCTTCAGCGTCCCAACGCATGCTTTATATTTTAAAACGGCCAGTATACAAACCGGTAGTTTAACAGCTACACTAAGGTCATGTTAAACCATTTTTAGATGTTAGGATCACACTTTTAAGCTCAATACTGAACCTGAAAGCATAGCTTAGACGTGTCACAATCCTTAATATGATATGTTGCCAAAACATGATCTGCAATGTTACTGTTATGTGAAGCGTGTATTAGAAATATACACAAACACAACAATTCCCGTTTTCAACAACACATTCATATAAAAAATATACTTAGAATCAAGAACTAATATTTCAGCGTTTGAATAGATGCATTCAATATATGGTGATTATGTCATAAGCACACATTGACATTTAATAATAATTCAATTGTATGTGTCAAATAGCATGTAAGATTTAAAAATAAAGCATATAGAACATTTTAAAAAATATTATAAAATATAACGTCTTAAGACCAACCTCTATAAACAATTGCTCAGCAAACACGATCGATGTGATAACCTGTCATTAATTAATAAACTAGGAGGGTTTATCTAATATACCAACATACTCCACTATATTTCCAGTGGGTCCATTACATTTGTACAAAATGATTCAACTGAAAAAGGAAGCAGTATTCGCTGATTGTTTATTACAGCCTCATCTTTAGTAAGTTAATATTGACAGTAGCCGAATTGAACAGTCAAGATTGGATGATGAATTCCATTTTTTATTTGAATGAATACCGTACTATGAACTACGAAAGCAATGCCTAAAAGTATGACTTTGTAATATAAAATGTACCAACGTACATTGAATTTGTCTATTGTAAAATATAAAAGAGAAACTAGCCTCTTTATGTTAAAAAAGCTAACGGTTTAAGAAATAAATACCATACAAACCATTAATAAAACCTTATCCCCTCACGGGTTTATATGTAATGTTTAACTTAAAATAATAATAATATTGTATACCTTGTCTTCAACTCATCGGTGCATATTGTTTTACTGCTGGTTCGTACTGTCTACCGTTAATAACTGTCTACCGTTAAAATTGTCTGTATACAATAGTAATAAAACGTATTAGATAAGTCTTAAGTGTATCTATACTTGTATCCCCGTACACTTATTTAATGTTGTTATATTTTCAGCCTTCAGAGGCTTGTAGCGGTATTGTTAAGGTGTGTATAATAGAAATGCAATACTGCTGCAGCTTCTGGAGTTTCAATTCTTTATATTATATTGAACATTTATGACCTTTACACACATTTATTATGTAGATATGTATACTATGTGTACACATTGGCATTTCTGACCCAATATAGACCAGTCAAACCTGTCCCAGAGCCCACCTTTTAATAGAGACCACCTGTCCATAAAGACAACAACGATTTCCTCCCAATCCTTTCAATTCCTTTCAATCGACCCTGCGAATAAAGACCACCTGTGAATAAAGATCACAACGACCAAATCCCTTGAGTGGTCTTTATTGACAGGTTAGACTGTACGTAAATAAAATGTCTTAACTGTCTTTCTACATTAGAGCGTCAACCGTGAGAGATTCTGAAATTCATTTCTGTTAAGACCAATTGACGTCTGTCTATACATAAAGCGTAACGTCATGCGACCAAAGACCGGCATACAAACCCAGTGAGAATATCTCCCATAGGATGACGCCGTACGACCACATGTCGCTCTTCTCTGTAGCGTTGCTGGACGATACCATGCACTCTGGTGCCATCCACTTTAGGAAGTTATCCCCCTCCTAAAAAATTAAACAAGCCACATTAGTCAACCACGATTGTATAAACTTACTTTGCTATGTTTTATTACGAAATGATCACTTGTATTAAGTAAGTTTTTGTATATCATTTGCGCACAGAAACATCGCATCAAAAGTTAAAATTCAAACTCGGTTCTGGATCCTTACGTCAGTGATGCCTACCTCCAGGTTGTGCAACTGCAGCGGCCCGAACCTTGTGATCTTCACCTCGCACATGCTGTTGAGAAGCACGTTCCGCGCGGCCAAGCGCTGGTTAACCACCTGCGTAATACAGGGGATTTAAAGGGTTGTAAGTTTGAAGATTTTTATTAAGGGCGAGCAGCAAATGAACTAACACGGTGATAGTGGAGTGTCTTCTACAGATCAACGTTCAAACAATAGATATTGCAATTCAAACTAAGAATGTGCTTGACAATACTTCAATATGCTTTTGTCATCACTAGTACCTTACGTTTGAGTCCAGATCGCACGCTAATAGGTTTGTTGATATAAAAACTGTTATATCAGTCTATGGTTTAACGTGAGTTATGAATCCGGTATTACCGGGCCACTTACCGACTTGGAGGCCAAGTATTCCATTCCAGTGGCGATTTCCAATCCGAACCGGAAGAGGTTCTCCTGTAGCTTGAGGGTCACGTGGTCACGCATCGTTACGAGGTAGTAATTCAGCGTCCCATACAGACAGTGTTCGTGAACATAGAATGGGCCCACTAGAAAACCACACACAAGAGTCGTTTATATTTAAACCTTTCAATACTGTTAAAAAGATCGGATAACAAAACCCCATCGTATTTCAAATTAACTTATCGTCGGAGCCCATGCAAAATTTCGTTTTCGTAAACATTGATGAGCCAACTAATGACAAATGAAAGCTTACTCCACTTGTAAAATCTATTTGAAGGACTTGTGTAAAAAAGGATTATTTAAGCGCATTGCAATATAAATATGAAAAAGTGATTAGATAAAGGTAAATATAAACAAGCGTTCACTGAAACTGTTTTGAAAACGCGTGTTTTGAATACTCACATTTCCCTGTAGAATTGGACACGGAAATCAACGACACGTCTAAATAATTAATCATGATTACACAATTTTGATAGTCTTAACTCTCAAGGTATATCATAAAGCTGAGTGTATTTGAATGAACGTAGGTTCCGATCGATGATAATATAAAAATTACTTTGAAAAAAATACTTTCAGCAAAACGTTTATTTGATTAATTATATTTAAACGCTTGTAATAAAAATGTTAAATTTGAATGCCCACCTTTGTTTTGTTTATCTCATTTTTTACATTATTAACGAGTCTTAAGTATGATAAATAGTTCGACATTATCAAACATTCAACTTATTCGGAAATAGTAATCAAGCGCTGAAGGCACTGAAGTTGGTCGCTTTTGCATAATATTAGACGCAACCCATTAAAAAAATTAATATTTTATAGCTTTTTAAATCGCATGTTTGAAATGAACACAACCCATCTAAATTTATAAAGAGTGTGTCTTAACGCACAGATCGAGATGTGTGTGCACTGTTTGTCATCATAAACATCTTATATAGATAACTTTAACATAATAACAACAACGTGTTTCTTTTCAGACGTTCTGAAAGCATAAAAAATATTGAAAATTGTATAATCAGAACCAGGTAATATAAAATTTAAAATTTGCAATCACCATCATATTAAATGAATATTGTGGGAATATCGAATACCTATCACACTAAGAATATAATTTCTTTGTGGAAATTACTTTTTCAAAACTTTGTTTTGACACCATATACAATTCAAAATAAACAATAAGAAATTCATGAAAATAAAAAAATCAATCAATATGCGAGAAGTACTTTTTTCTAACGAATTAGGTGGTCATAAAGATAGCGCTGTTGACCCTTTCTTTGTTGTTTATGCATTTCTTGTTAACCTAGTAGTTCACACTGTGTCAACCAGTCTCTGACCTTAACATCGGTAAAGAACACTGATGCGCTTTTTCGGCGTAGCTGTTTTACCCAGCTTTTCACATTAAATAACCTCTACATAACGCCAGCAGGCACGAGTTTATACATTCGAATATTTTATAGGCTGATTCGAGGGAAACCCCTGAAATTTGACTGCATCACTGTGTATGTGCACAGCGTAAAGGATGTAACACTGTTCAACGTTCGGAATTTCGGACTATTCTTTGTATGTTCAAACGACACATACACACAAATTGTGGTCCCAGTTACAATGACGCGTAAAAATCCATCTCGCAGAATTGCAGGGTCTGTACTCGGCCACTAAATTGTCAGGGAAAGACATAATCGACTATCGATAAAAACAGTTTTGCTTTCAATATGAGAAAAAAACACTACCGAAATGGCATAGCGTCACGTTAAGTGGAAAATCGTTCAATTATCTTACCACAAATGTTTTCCGTACTCGGTCAGTACGTCTGGAAATCGTTGCTGAACGCCTGAACAGGCTACCCTTATTTGCCAATTTTCTGTATGCTTTTTAATGACATTTTATATCGAAATGCATTGTGCTAAAATATACCATTTACAACTCGCAATGAGATTTACAAATCCCCACGTCATGCAAAAATAGGTCTTATGTCCTATGCGGCAATCATAGCTATATCCCACCAAGCCTGCGAATGTCTCAGTCTGGTCAAGAGATACATACTGAGACCATAAAACCTTGAGTGATTTTATAGCGTACAGCATCGCATCTGACCAGACTACGCATATGCACAGGCTGGGCTCCAGCTTCGCTGGCCGAAACGCCATAAGACCCATTTTCGCATGACGCGGTTATAAAAGTGTGATATGAATGTTTCGAAAGAAAACTGCGTGATATATAGGAAAACACGATATATTTCAATGGTGAAGAAATAAACTCATAATAATGTAAAGAAGCTGGAGCAGTATTGCGATCTCATCATAAACAATTTGTTGGTCCTTTATTTAAAGCAAGTGACCAATTGCCAAAACATTGAGGACACATGTGATTTGAACGCCCGTAGTATATGTCGTATTTATAACCAACAAAGGAAAGTATACATATCAACAAGCCAGGGCTTCACAACGGAATCATGTAAATATTTGAGCTCCACAGGAGGTTAGAGTGAGTGAACTCGTCGATTTGTTCGAGTTTAACAAAGAATGAACCACAACATAATTATAATAATTACTGTATTGGTAGCAACATGTTCAAAAAATAAAACATCTTATAAGTGTAAATGCCTGTACATTTTGTTATCAAACTACTGTATTCTCGTGTCTAGGTCACATGGTTATAACGTTTAAACCCTTTGTTTAATATATTAGTTATTGATATTCAACGTTTTGTTTTAATCAATGTATCAGTTTAATTATGTGTGGTATAATCGTGTGCCAAATCAGTGCCGCACTTAACTGCGCTTTTATAAACATTATGACTTGTGCCATTTGTTAATATTAATGTATTAATAAAAATCACACAACAAACAACACACAAATACTACATACCCTAGCTAGTTTTGAGCCTCAGCTGTCGAAACAATCACACATAACACGGCGATCCAAACAGCACACCCTCTCACAGCCATTTAACTGCCTCTTTTTTTTGTTTAAGCCGCTTCAATAACTCACAAAGCCGTATAGCCTTACTAAAGAAACATGTTTATTTGATTGATACATAACTTGTGAACAGGTAAATATTTTGCAGCGAGTAAAACCCGAACGAGACGCGGAAGTGAATATCAGAAGTACAAAGTTCAACCATGGAATAAATGCCTGTCCGAGAAGAAAGGAGAAAGTGTACGCTTCTTTTATTACTTTTGTTAACACCGACGTATTAAAAAACCTTGTTTACAGTTACCGCTCAATAATCAACGAATCGAATGCAACACTAGCGACATTTACTAAAGGTGTTATCTTACTGAAATGAGGAAAACGAAGGTCTTTGCTGTGGCAATGCCATTGTTGCTTTTTAGGCTTAAAAATATTAACATTTAAGCCAACTGGTGAACGTTGTTGCAAACAGAGACAAAAAGACAAGAACATTAGTTTCGACAAGTGTGGTCGATACTCACACCTTTATTGTTGAATGTTCTCAGAATACTGACACAGCCGGTTGTCCGTCCGTCCGTTGTCTGTTGTTGCTCCTTCTTGTAAATATTGCTATATACTCTCAATATTCTATTCTTTATGAAAAGCTTCATTTATCAGGGGAGGCATTGAACCAGAACTATTAAAAGTTATTGGCGAAATAATTCCCAATAGATTTCTCAGTAGTTTGAGAATCGGCTACTTAAAGAAATGTTTTAGTTAAACCAATTATTTTGCATGTCATGTCATTGTACATTATAGTACATTCTAAAAAGGGTAAGATAAACAGCCTTTAATATTATTTATCATAAAGGACATAAAACGGCATTAAAATTACTCATATGAAAAAAATAAGCAAATTAAAAAGAAAAGTTGTTTGCTTTCGTAGTTATATTGAGAATATCTTTTTAAACAAGTGAGAAAATTTACACATTCTTCAGTCGATAGCGCTGGTGAACATATTGCTTATTGTTGCAACAATATAAAGCTAAGATGACACTTCTGAAGTTTTAAAAGTTTTACGATGTCATATAAATTAGATAGTTTGGAAGAGGCAAGGTAGATGATCACTGTTTTGCCTCGTACACTTCAACTCAACGTTCACAAACTTTAGCTTTTTAAATAAGACCATAATGACGTTTAACGATTGATGCAATTATATTTTGAGCTACGACTTAACATATATGGGCATGCCTATTACCACACCTTAATAGCTATCAGGTTAATTAAGATCTTTGACAGTAAAAGCTAATGGTGTATCTGTCCGTTAACCTATTCGTGTTTGAGAAGATAAACCGATTATTAAAAAACAACCTACGGTAGATTTATTGAAGTTGATTGAAGCTATTGCAAATGTTTCTTGTTTTAATTACTGATTTAATAACGTAGAATAAACTTTGTATCTTAATGTTCATACAGTTTTACGCGTTAAACAAGAGCTTATATTTCGTTTTAAATTTGGATGTCTCACACTAGCTGAAAACGTTATATACTTGTTTCTTCAGGGGTGATTGTTTGTATTTCTATATTTAGAAGTACAGGAGCCAGTTAAGATCATCCACGCTTACTGAACATGTTTGCGGAACGACAACAATGATGATGAGTACAACGATCACATGTTTCACACGAAACAATGCGATATTATGATTCCTTTTATCATTTTGACCGGTCAATTGAGACCGGTTTCCGTTGAAACACTTCGTAATTAAAAATATTATCCGCATGTGACTGTGTCTGAGGTTTTATTATTGTGTTGTGTCCGCTCATCCGAACGGTCGTCGGATTTTTCTGATGCGCGTAACTCAGAAAATATTTATGAACCATTACGAATATACTATCTAGCATGTGAACTTGCGAGCCTTGGTATTTTAGTTCATATTTTCGACTAAAGTGGAGTTTTGAGACTACAGAAGAATGTGGGGGTATCCTTTTCAGGTCCGAAATTATATGATAAGAAATACCGCAGATAGATTCAAGAATCCCTTAAAAATGCTTATGTTACGGTAAAAGAGAAAAGGTTACCAGTAAACATGGCCGCTTTGATATGTAATGCGCGAGTTAAAACATTGAGAGACCGTGTAAAAGGCAAAGGTGATTCATGTTATATTGGTTTGGGATCTGATTTGATATTTTTAAAAGAAGAGGAAACTGGTTTGGTGGATCATCTCGAAAGAATTTCCAGCTTGGGTATGGATTCACAAATTTTAAGGTTAAACGTCTGACTGGGGGATTTAGGAAAGCGTTACTAATAAGCCATTGAGTAAAAACGGGCTTTATAGCTTCCTCAAGAGAAGGAAAGACCGGCTTTCTTCCATAAAACCACGTGTCTTGGATAGTATCCATGCAAAGAACTCAACGCCGGACTTTGTTAAAAATTAATTTATTATTTAAATTATTGGAAAAGTACAAACCGCATCCCATTTACAACGTCAATGAAACCGGAATACAACCTGAACACATGCTTCCAAAATGTAATCGCTTCCACAGGCTGTTAAATCAACTTCTAACACGTTAATTGCATGTACCAAGGCAGCCGGAAATCACACCCACCATTTTTGTTTTTAAAGAGAAAAAAACCTGAACTAATGGACGTTTCTTCACCCGATGCAAAATTCACAATGTCTGAAGTGGCTGGTCGAATGCCGAAATACTCCAGCAATATTTGAAGGACGCACAGCCAATACAAGTCATTTATGACGGCCACTCTTTGCATGTTTCTCGGCAGTTTACTGACTGGACCAGAAGAGCACAGAATATTATCTTCTTTGTCTTTCCTGCCCTCACATCATATATCCTGCAACCTCTGGCCGTGTCCATTTTTGGACCATTTAAGTCTTATTACTATAGCAAATGTGTCAAGTATATACATTTGAATATCGATAAAAAGGTGACAAAGTATCTTATGACTTAAATTGCGTGTAAGGCATGTCTAAAGGCCATGGTCCAAGCCAATGTGGTTGCAGGATTCAGAACAATTGGCATTTCCTGTGCTGTCCAGAGGTTGTTTCTGCAGATAAGCTGTAACCAAGCGACGCCTTCCGGAGACGTAACCTCTACTCAAAATCATCGAACGGAATCTGGAAAAGAAGCGGTATAAAAATACCTCTTGTTGAAGGCTGAAAAGACGTTTAAATGCGTTTGTAAGGCATAACCATCAAAAAGCAAACATTACAAAACCCAAACCAGGTGGGCAGGCGATAACAGAAGATACTTTATCTGAGGAAATACACACATACGAAAAGGAGAACGCGACTCCAAGTACCTTCTCAACTACAAATGTTACCACGAAATCTGGGAAAACAGAAAGCGCATGTAAGATCATCCTCTGGAATCTCCCAAAACGTCCACTAGCATAGTAAGAGACAAATCGTTCAGTGATTTGGAGATTGAATTAGAACCGAAAGAAACCGACCTGTGTTCGCACTTGCCCGACTCGTCGTATTTAAAACTTCTCACGTGGGACAAGCGCGTCATGTGCAGCCACTGGGTTCATTTATTATTCTGCAAACAAACGCGGGTTGTGAAGAGAAATGACACTTTTCTATGCCCTCGTTGTTAAGTTTAGCTTTTCGGCAAATCAGACAGTGTTGAATTGTATTTCCTCCATGCTTAACTTTTATTTCTATATGTTATTTGTACGTGTTTTAAAGATTTAATTTAAAATAAAATGTAAAAGATTTTAACATTCTTACATCGCCGCCCTCAGATGAAATACTAGTTTCAAAATAAATCATCACCATCGTAAAATACACATGCAAATTTTTCTAATAAAAATAACATTTCAATATGTGACTTATCCATAAATTTCACACTTGGAGCACCATTTAGCACGTTTTCAAGCAAATATCACGAATCAAATGAGAAACTACTTCTGGGTGATATCAATCATTGACCTTTACCTTCAAGAGCAGACGTCAGTATTGAGTGAATAAATGCAAAAAAAAGAGATCTTTTTAAAGATTTAATATTTAAATAGTAGTTTGATTGATGATATAAAAGTTAAACAATTTTAAAAATTACTATCCGTTGTATACGCATGCGTGGCATAAGCAATTAAAGGGCACTTCAGTACGAGAACATAACATTTTGAAGTTTAGGAGAACCCAACGCGCATGAGGATACATAACGTTTGGACCGAGAGCGTGACAGCACTCCTAACGTAATTAACTTACTAGACTCATGAAAGTTAGGACGAAATTCGAATTGTAGCTGATTTCCAGCTATTAAGTTGTAAATGAAAGATTTTCAATCTTGGTATTGCCTCGTGTTGTGAGGGGAAGACCCGAGTAACCGGAGGAAACCCCACCTCTCCGGTAAATTTACAACCAATGACCTCAAAGTATGAAACAAACTATACAAATTAATGGAAAATATTTATTTTATTTTGATATATAGCAGAACAAATAGCAAACAAATATTTGACGTTTTAAAAAAAAATGATAATATTATTTAATTCATGGATGAGGGTAATTCAAACAATAAAAACATCGGTCTGATTACAAAAGGTTAACAGATTATTATGTTGTCACTTCTTTATGTTCGGTATATTAAAGTCATATAATAACTCATTATCATTATATGATGTATATTTTGTATTTTTGCAATAATTTTTACTAAATGGAGCGAGGAATTCACGGACCCGAGCGAGGGAAGGGAGATAACAGCGTCACATTTCTGTTATACGTATACACACGATTGTTGGACATCATTAAATCGGGCTTTCCTGACGCTCCGGCAATAATAAGTATACGTATTTTTGTAGAGTGATATGCTTTAGAACATAATAAAACGTTACTTTAGACATTTCTGATTTCGTAGAACGATATAACTTTTTTGATTTTATATAATTGTCATACTTAAATACGTAAATCCTATAGCACAGAGACGCTGATGTACAGTGAAAGAAGAGCTTTTCTATAGTATTGATATTATTTGTCATACATAGCTGACCCCCCNGTTTTTAAGTACGTAGCACTTATAGTATAAGTATAATAGAGTAGTTTTATAGTATAATTGAGTAGCTTTGATCGATTTTTTTTTTAAACTGTGTTGCAAAATGAATTCGTATCTGCGATACGTCAAATGTTCTTATGTAAAGCGCCTTTGAACGTGCACTCTTGTATGAAAAGGGCACTATATAAATCCGGTATAATAATAATAATATAGAAATGTGAGCGCTATATACACACACTAGTTTACGTGGGACTGAGTACATAATCTGTAACCCATTTATGCCTAGTTGACTCTCCCATCCTTTTAAATTGGATCAATTTATTTCCAAAATTAGAGATGTCTGGTATATTTATTTCTATTTTTAGTATATTTCTCGCAGAAATTCCTTTAAGCAAACAGCGCACACCCTGATGAGACGCCGCATCATGCGGCGTCTCATCTGGGTCTACGCTGTTTGCCAAGGCCTTTTTCTAGACGCTAGGCATAAATGGGCTAATACGGACGGACATGTGCAATGCTATGAACCACCCATTTGCTTGGGACATAAGAACAAACAAACTTACATTGTAATTGTAATTTTTTAATTTGTTATTGCTTTATAATAGTTTCATACATATTTGTGTTGCATTTCCGTATTATTTTAATTAAGCGTTATGACAACCGGAACCACATCTATAGCATCAGACACAATAACGTGTACACACATGTATATATAGTCACACAAACGTGTATATTCAGTCACATACAAATGTATATTCAGTCACACAAACGTGTATATTCAGTCACACAAACATGTATATTCAGTAGTAACACAAAAATGTATATTGAGTCTCACAAAAATGTATATTCAGTCACACAAACATGTATATTCAGCCACACAAACATGTATATTCAGTAGATTAAACTGTTGAAAGTATTAAAGTGGTAAGTTATGTATAATAGATATTCATTTACAGAAGAAAAATAAAACATATACATGATTATGACTGTAGCGTTGCCTGTAACATTTGGCTCTAAACACAGGCGAATAGAAGAAGTATAAACACAAATCACTAACGCCATTGATGTCGAAATCATGGGGAAAAAAAACAAAGGCATACAATAAACAGAGCTTAATTTGAGTAACACCAGCACATTATAATACATGACAAGTAAATAAGAATGCCACGAGAGCTACGCAATTAGTATCGACATTTTAATCTTGATATATTTTGAAACTTTGCTTAACGTTATATCCCTACATACGCAAATGGTGATCTGAGCACTTGTGTACATTAACCCATTTATGCCTAGCGTCTAGAAAAAAAGGCCTTGGCAAACAGCGTAGACCCAGATGAGACGCCGCATGATGCGGCGTCTCATCAGGGTCTGCGCTGTTTGCTTAAAGGAATTTCTGTAAGAAATATTTTAAAAATACAAATAAATATACCAGACATCCCTAATTTTGGAAATAAACTTATCCAATTTAGAAGGATGAGAGAGTCCACTAGGCATACATGGGTTAAAGTGCTTCCCATGACGGTGACAGATTGAGTCAGGACGGTTTCATCATGTGTGTTATACTTGATCACGTAATATACAATAACACACTGTTAATAATACACTGACTATATTAAACCAAAGACTAGCTGTTGGTTGCGCACCTTAGCTTGAATACGTGAACTTATCTTTGGACAAAGATTTGGTAAAAGCCGGATGGTCGAAGTTCATGAGCCCAATCAGTTCAAATCTCTCCCCAAGTTTTGGAAATCCGTATTTCCGGAGAATGGCGTCTGCCTCAGCGCGCGCTTCCGGTTGAATTTTTCGCCTTGAGTCCGTGTTGAAAAACGTTTGACTGAGCTCCTGGTTTTTGTTCACGTCGACCTTGAACGCTTCTGTAGCGCTGTTCACATACTGAGACCGGATGTTGAGTCGTTCAAACATTGCACTGCACGTGCGATATGGGTTTTTAAGCATCTCTTCATAAAGGACGGAAATGACGGGTATGTTCTTCTCCGTACATTCCACGACGTTGGTGACACACGCCGCCCAAACGCTCGTGAACATCCCCACGGTCGACATGGAGCCCGGGCTGGTGAGCGGGGGATCCTGGTCCAGGGTGTACATAAAGTAGTGGTGAAACAGCCTCCTGAAGAACGGCAAGATGGTGGCGAGAAACTCATTATCTATGATAAAACGCGCACACTGGGCGGTGGTGTCGTTGGACATGGTTCCGATGTATGACGAGACAGTCCGTAAGCTGTTCCTGTATAGAAAGATTTGGCGGATTCTTGGCATGAGTTTCTGTATTGTTTTGATCTGAGTACAGCAGCAAGGGCGCGAGCGGATGACTATCATCCCGACCCTGTCGTCTGGCTTACACAGTAGACGAATAGCGCTCGTGAGCACGTTGTCGTATTCCACTGCTGACAAGACAGACGACTTCATCAGGAACGCGAGCGTGGTGAGACAATCCGGTTCCTGTATAATGCGCGTGCCGGGAACCTTTTCAAACATACGGGTCATTAGCGTAGCGCCGCACCGTCCGGTACTAGAAATCAGCATCACGGGTACCCTGGGGTCGCCAAGGTCCGTGGCGAGTTTATGGAAGACTCCGCGCGGAAGAACGACGAGTCTCCTCGCATGTCTGAACTGGGCGTCATGGAAATTGCCGTCTGACGCATACACGTCCTCGAGTTCGTCACATTCCCCAAATACAGCCTCGGTCTGAGTCACACAGTAGAGGGAAACATGCGGCTTCAGGACGCAGTTGGGATGCTTAAACGAGTTGTGAAATGTTATAAAATTTGAAGCGTCAGCCATTACTAGAGGATGTATTTTCCGTCGCCATTTTATATCTTGCACATGCGCAGCGGTCCGGAAGTTCAGGCCGCTGCGTGTGTCCCGCCGCATTTTTTCGACCCCTGTTACGACCCATGTGAATTTCTGGAATGAAGTGACGAGCAGACGAGAAAGACGGTAGAGGCAGAAGGTAAACACGAGGATGATGAAGTCCCGGACCTTCTTCAGCACGCGGCTGATGTTCTCAAGGTTGTTGTCGGTCGTCTGCCTGGAGTCCATCACTGAAAAATACGAGGAAGAATACATAACTTATAATACATAAGGCTTTTAATTATTATTTTTCTATAAATAAATTACTAAAACCATATAGGAAATATACATGGAGACAAATGCTGTTCACTTTACACATTTACATTTTCTTTCCTAAATTTTCAGATTTGACTTGGCCAGTTGTATGCAGTGGAAGCAAAGAAGATTCAAAGAGACACAAACAATGGAATTAAATCAATATTTTAACCGAAATGACTGCATGGATCTTAATGTTCAAAATTGCCAGCAAGTTTTAGAAGAAGAAAGGTAGATTAAAAATATCATAAATGGCACTAAATGCGATAAAATAATGTTTTGACATAAATTAATGCATCGGTGTACATCAGTATATTATATGATTTTCTCTGAAATTATACGAGGAATACAAACATGTTTGTGATTCACATACGGAGTTTGGTGAGATCCATCCCTATGTAAGTTACTTTTATGAGACATGCATTAACGGCATAAGGCTACGAGTGTTCAATAAAAACTGTTAAAAAAAATCAGCTCAAAACTGATTTAAAACGTTTACGTCCTTAAAGGGACTGTAAACCACGAATGACGAAAAAAGAACAGTAATAAAATACCGTATTTTTTACAATTATTAGTTTATATTGATTAACATATCACGACTGGTATATTATATTACTTTATAAAAGTTCATATTTCAGTATATTCTGTAATAAAATTTCGCGATGTGAAATCGAAAGTACATCGCGACAATAGGTGACATAACGATCTAAAGTAAAAAAATAATAATACTTTTTTCAAGTAATGTTATATACATGTACCAGTCGTGATATTTTAATCAATATAAACTAATGATTGTAACAAAAAACGGTATTTAAGAACTTTTCTTTTTTCGTCATTCGTGGTTTACAGTCCCTTTAAAACAATTTGTTTTTGTACATGCATGCCGCTGTTGTAAATGATGACAGTTTCAGTTAACGGTAAGGACAATCCACCAGGCATTCATGTTTATTGCACTTCTAAACCTATCTTCATCCCTAAATGACAAGTTCATATTTGATTTTATCAGCTGGTGCAGTCACATACGTTCATCTGCACTCAACGGTTTAGTTTCGTTAACACCGTACATGCCTTTAGCCGCCGGTGCAATTTAACGCCCGGTGACTCCTTGATGATATCTAACATATCGTGTGATGAAAGCGCGAGCCATTTAATAACCGATAGAAACATTAAACTACAACTGAGTTTCGTTGTGGGAAAACTGGGCTAAATTCATGTGGGTAAAGTGTCGTCCCAGATTAGCTTTGCACAGTCTAATCAATTACGACAATTTCCTCCAAAACTTTCGCTAAGAAGAGACTTCCTTTAACAGAAAAATACCATAAAAGCGGAAATGGTAATCCCTGATTAACCTGTGTGTTATGCACAGGTTTATCTTGGACGACACTTTGCGCAAATGCATTAAGCCCAGTTTTCTCAGAACTGTCAGAAACTAATAAATACAAACGCTGAATGAAAATTTACTCAGACCCGGTGCTAGAAAAACTCATTCCGGTGGATCATACACAAATATTTAGAGTGAGTAACTTCAAAATACTTTTGGTGTTCATGTCTGTAAAAGGTTCAATATTTTACCAATAATTGACAATTGGTAACCGATTGTATATTCCAATATCTCTTACAATTCTTAATTTGATATTCGATCATTATTTTATCCTTCAAGTTTTTGGTAATGTGCAAATATTGAAACTGCTAGTTTACGTAAAATAAACTTTGAATTATTTGAACATTGTGGATGAGGCACGCCATCGCGGTATGACTATGATATTTTTATGTGTGCTTCGTTAGTTTAAACTAATTTCATTTCGCTCGATTGCATCGAAAGCCAAGGTCTAATTATAATTCTATCGAAGAACGTTTCTGAGGTACAACAAGTACATGGTTTCTTTACAAAGGAACTTAAGTACGACCCCATACTTGTGACATTTTGATCGCTAGGCGGACACTATATCCACTACACCACGTGACCTGAAGACGGTCGCTACGTTAATAGTACTTATGTTTTCGTCTTGTTTTCTATGCGTATGCGTGATTGTGGTATTGCTGTTGGTAGGACATGCTATGATGCTAAGTTAATATTGACTTGAATACTTGAAAAAAATGTCACTGTTGACCAAAGAAATGTAGTAGATTGGCACTAAAACATGAACAGAGTGTATTCGCCAAGGCTTATAGTTAAGGTTATCTAATTTTGCCAACATATCCTTTACAACACAATGTACGCGTTTTTCTCTGATAATTAACCCTTTGCATGCTGGGAAATTTGTCGTCTGCTAAAATGTCGTCTGCTGAATTTCTAAAATTAGCATTTTCTTCGAATTTTTTTCTAAGACCACTATCAGAATAGCAAACAGTTTGGATCCTGATGAGACGCCACGTTCTGTGGCGTCTTATCTGGATCCAAACTGTTTGCAAAGGCCTTCAAAATCCGGTTCCAGCGCTCAAAGGGTTAAAATAAGCATCGTTCTGGAAAACAGAGATCAATGATTGTGCGTCAAGTGTCGTCCCAGATTAGCCAGTGCAGTCCACACAGGCTAATCAGGGACACTTTCCGCCTAAAGTGGATTTTTGTTTAGCGGACACTTTCGTGCAACAAAACAATTCTCTAAAAGCGAAAAGTGTCGTCCCTGATAAGCATGTGACTACACAGTCTTATATAAGATGACATTTTATGCACATGCATTAAGCCCTGTTTTCCCACAACAAGGCTTATTATAAATCTGCAACAAATTTAGCCCCTATTTATCGCTTAAACCAACAACATCCCTCTTTCTATAGTGTATTTTTGCCATAATAATTATCTACATTCAGTGTAACGTTAAAGAATGAAATCATACATCAACGTTAATATAGGAAAATGTGGTTTATCAATTTTCTATCTGAACGGCGAATTGATCACCACGCACATATCGACACAAGCCGGGTTGGGCTAGCTATATTATAAGCCGAAATCAAGACACACTTTCCAATATCACTTATAATATCCATTGCACGGCGCAAGCATGTAAATAAATTAATTCTTTACTTGTAATCCTTTTCCTATGCATTTAATTGTATTTGCATACTGCACACCATGTCATTATATTCATCACAACGTTTGAAAAACACACCATCACATGTATAAGTTCATATAAACAGAACGTTTATTTCAATTGAATGATCAATACTTTCTATATAATATAGATTTATAACATGTAATATTCACATAGAAGAACGAAAATGAACTGTCGGTGAAAATTCAGCTTACGTGAGATATACGCTGGGAAACTGAATGGGGTACATTTTGCATCATGGGACATTTCTATGAACGAACTCAAATCGATTTATAAAAATTCAAGCACGTCATGCTGTTTGATGTTTAACCTCGATGGTGTCTCGAGCACGTAAACTTGTTTGTTCATTAAAATCTTCATAAATCAGACTGCGTTTAACAATGTTTAATGAGTCGGAGGTTTGAGTAAATCAGATGCAACATTCTAAAAATACATTACATCTAACTATACGCATTACGTTTTACAAAAATAAATAATTAGTAATTCCGTATTCGTTTCAATAAACAATCGTGCTTTATCGGTGTCAGCCGAGGACGTTCGAATACACGTTATTTTGCACCATCCGTGTGATTAACATAGTATGATTTTTTATACATATTTTCTTTTTGAATCGCTACAATAAAACCAGGCTTAAACAGTGATCAAATTAAGAGTGTGCATTACCTTGTTTTTATTTATAGTTATATCATCTATAGACATTATTAGCATGATATGAATAACATTCTAAGACTTGTAGTATAATAATCAGAATTGCATACAATAATAGTGTGTTAAGGAGAACTTCATCTCATGCGTATTTATAACATGATTGTATTTTTCCCAAAGCAAGTATTGCTGATTATGCGGATTAATAAACCGTATTAACCGTAAACTATCATATCGCTTTTTGGCAGTTTGACCCCTGTGGAAACAATGATTTACATAACTTTCACATTGCTCTTCATGTGTATATCAAGTTTCATTATCATAATTTATCAAATATACCTTAAGTAAAGTATAAGTTAATCAGGAATTTAGTGTCAATCTTTATCTGTTAATAACTGTCCCCTGTGGACAAGATTGACAAAGATGCAAATGACAAACCTCTAGGCCGATTGGTGTCCAAGTTTCGTGATCATACCTGATGGACTTGTTTAGGTATGGCAATATTAAGTTGATGATCTATTTATATTAACATTAACCTGGCCGTAGACCTCTGATGAAAAAGAGCCAATGGTATTCATAATTTTCACATTGCCCTCTATCAAGATTACAAATTTCAGTCAAATAAATATGTTAAGTACTTTTTAGAACTCTCTTCATCCAGTTATGGGGATGGACAGAATGACAGATGGACGGACAGATGGACGGACGGACATAAAGCAAAGAGGGTAGACCTAAGCTCTTAAAGAATATCCACTGCTATATGGTATTAATTACCGACAATGAGTCAGTCGTGAAATGTTAAAGCGACATGAGCACAGAAGTGTGAAACATATCGAAACAGCTCTCATACAATGTTTCCAAATGTCAAATTCACTACCTAATTTTTGGTGTTTTTTTGTGTTGTTATTTTTTTCGAAAATGAACTTTTGTCACAATAACATGTTTGGTCGTTCTTTGACACATTCGATCAGAATGTTGTTTTGTCTCACGACAAATACACAATCAATCGGCTACGGATGTGTTTGATTTTACAGTTTTAAGTCTTTAATTGCGAAATTTGAACTTAAAAACACACTTCACAACCACAACACACACTTAACCATCAATCCGAAACTTGTTATCGTTTTATAAGATATTAACAATTTAAAAGTGTTCATTTCATTAAAAGCAGGTACATCTTTACATTGTCATCAACGTAATGAACCCGGTCCTGCATCTAGGGGTATGACATTGCCACATCTATTGTATTCCCTCTTGAAATTTTGGTAGATAACCAACGAATACATAATTTAAGTTACCAAACTGAAAATTGAATAAACGCTGCAAAGGAAATTTGAAACGATAATGTTTCAATATGTATAATATAAACATGAAGTTCTTATACTTAGTTGTTGAAAAGGCGACTCATTTTCTTTTATTGATGTACACGTTACACGCTGTGCGTTTTAGTACGGGTGAATTTATTAAGGGTGAAGTAAGAATACAGGGTAATTTTCCTCATATGAAACTACGAGATATCTTGCCGTCAGAAAAGATCAACGGCTCCTACGTTTTAAGACGAAGCCGATGATTGGCGCCTATCTTGATATATTTGGGAAGAATATTGCGGGAATCATTAATGTGTAATACTATATTGTTGAGAAGTAGCATACAGAAGTAGTAGCAGTTGTATTTTAAGTACCCCCAAAATACGATTGTTATTAATTTTGTATGTTCTGTTCTTGGAAAACTTACTATAAATATGAACAATTTGGTATAGGGGTCAGTTAAACTGGCCAATAGAACGTACATAAAGGTTGACACAATCGCCCCATTCATCAACATGAACTATTCTTACACAAACTGTGAGTGGAACGTGCGTAATTGTAAATTAATTTTAGCGAAAAATCAACATTTGCATGTGATAAGCATTTGAGATGGTTCATAATTGGCTGATTTGAAACACTTAATTAAGATTGATGTGGAAAACAGTGTACGGCAGTGTTATATTTAACTTAGTGCATTAAAGGGTCTTGTTAAAAGAGTTTCGATTTTTGTAAACCAATTCATAAAAGTAATTTACTAAAAACGTTAATATTCGGAAAAGTTTTAAACAATTATTATAACAAGAAAAGAAGATAAAATAAAAATCATTTCGTGACACCCTTAAAAAATTTTTTTAACAAAATATATTTTGTACTCTTAACCCTTTGAGTGCTGGAACCGGATTTTGAAGG
>VMBQ01004201.1:59334-93531 GCA_007657795.1 Dreissena rostriformis | reverse complement strand
TACATTCTCATCGTCATGAGTTGTATTGTGTGTTTGTTTTTACAAGTATCGAATGTAAAAGTTAATAAACATTAAAGTTCGTTTTAATGCATTCAATCGTTCATTAATTATTTATTGTATCCATAACAATTTATTTTGTTCGAAAAGTTCTTAAAGGCATGTTTTTCAACAAGTCTGCCTAATACCGAAAGAACACCATTTTCTAGAACAAACATTAACACCAGCATATTAAAGACTTCAAAAATAACATCACAAATACGAATGTGTATCATCAATGTTTTTCCTAAGTAAATATTCTAAGAATTAAATCATGCATATTAAGAAGAACCAAACATGTTTCGTACTACATTTCACTGAGCTATTTCGCCTACGTTTTCTCTGAATAGGGCATCAAAAATGTCTCGCAGACTTCCTATTACAGTAAATCGCTTATGCCACTCCTCATAACATTAAATCGCTTATGCCATTCGAGAGATCTCCCAATTAAGCGACCCTATCGTGGCACTGACGGCTTGCTTAAATTGAATGTCATTTTCAGTCATTCAACCAAAAAGCCATCTGTCGACTTGCATATTAATGTTGACATTTGTCCATACGGTGTTATTGTTATTTTTACCAGTCTTGACTCTGACTAGAATAGTAGAAGCTTCTAAAAATATTTAACTGTAAATACGCCGTAATGTATTTAAAATTTATATTGAAACTATCATTTGTCAATGTTTTTTTTTCAATTTTTATCATCATATTAATCTGCATAATATATGAAGTATTAATTGTTTACTGTACACTAATATTTATATCTGGAGATGGTTCAAAACATTAAATGGTACATTGGATTGATGTAAAGTATGCAATAGCAACACAATTCAAGATCAACTTTAAATGTGAAGTAACCGTTGACCATAGCCATGTGATGTAAACACAGCTGGTGCTACCGGTGTGTTTATTTCTGCTTGAACATGCAGGTTTTATCAGCCTAGTCAATTACTCCATTCCAACTAGGTTTATATCTAGGTCGCCGATTCCTGCTATGCTGGTCGTATCAGCTTTGCTCCACATGTGCTAGTAGTAGTATTTACATTGCAACAATTATTAAAACCTCCCCATCACACATTACAGAATACACACACACCAGTTGATAAACCCAGCCCACATGAATGGCGCATCTCTGGTTTAAAGGGACTTGTTCATCATTAAGAATGTTTAAACAGTGTCATTAAATGCCTACAATGGTTATATTAAAATATGGGAACTTAAAAGATCAAGCATAACAAGACGAAAACAGTATAAGAAAACAGTAAGCCACCAACGGGGTTGAACGGCCGGTGTCCTTCGGATTAAAAAGCGTTCGCCTTTAACCTCTCGGCCATACATACTGTTATAATGAGTCATGTTTTGTATACTTTATTTAAGCAATCGACCTCGTTATGAAAACAGCAGAAACATTCAAATTGTTTCGCGTTTGTAACGCTTTATTATTGTATACGTTTCAAATGATGATTACAATGATAACGATACTATATTTTAATATATGTATACACCCTTAGTGTTAATTCTGCCTTGTGAACAGTTTTCCTGTTTTTGTTTAATAAGTGACATCCAAGATAATTGTCATGTCGTAAATATGTGATTAAGTCCTTTTTGCAAAATCAGCACACCCAGTGAACTCTTTGTACATATATACATATTCACGACGTAATCTTGTGTGTGATCAAATTAAAACAGAAATCAATATGAGAATATTTGTTCTTATTTGACGTAACCTTCAATAATCAAGTAAATATTTCATGAAATACAAATCCCACGCTTATAATTAATGATAGACATTTGCGTCCGTTATTCACATACGTAACCACATACATAAAGGCATCATACGCATGACTAGATATCGGTAAGGATAGAAACCTGATAACGCTCTAAAAGAAAAACAAATCATATGCTCCGAGACGTCAATACACAGTGACAGCCGTTAAAATACGGAAAACTGTATTCATGTTCAGGTTAAACGAGTTTAAATATCCAAAATACAGTGAAATAATGTTTGTTAATAATTTAACTTTGAAAACCGAGTCTGTAAAAACGTATTGAAGAATTCGTTTTAATTCAATGTCGCTTACACAATTATTTTCGTGATTTCATTAGGATGGGAGTAAAAGTGTAACGACATATAGTATGAACATGTCTTTCGGATTAATAGCCTGAACAAACTTTGGCCATCTAGACCGCAGGACGTCATGGGTTTTATACTTTATTTAGCAATCCACTTATTGTCAACACAAATTAATTAAAACAACATAAACTGGCGATATTTTTCAATTGTTTCGCGTACGTAACGCTTCATAATTTTATCAATTTCAAATGATGCGTACATTTAAATAATACTTTATTTTAACTATGTACTTACGCCCTTATTTTTTCGCTATATGATATATGATCAAGTGTCTTTAATATAATATGTATATCCACAAAACAAATTGTACAGAAGCAAACATCCACGACTCAATATTTGCATGATCACAATAGCTCAGAAATCAATGATGAACTATTTCGATATCTGACGTAATCTTATTATAAATCAGTTACACTTTCCTGAAATCGATTTTTACTTTCATAATAACAGACATCTGCATCTGCTGTTCACATATGTAACGACGGAAATTAATAAATGCATAATATTGCATAAGCATGACAAGAAATCTGTAAAGATATTGCCATGATGTTGTGACGAATAAATTTATGTCATGCTCCGACACGTCAATACACCGAGAAAAAATATGATTTATGTAAAGACTGTACTCATGTTAATGGTAAACTGGGTGTATGTATCTTGTTAAAAAAACGAAGGTTAGTTGGTATTCATTTATGTGCTACCACTTTGCCATGCATGTTGTAACTTATTGCAAATAGAAAGAGATAGTACACACATTTTACGACGTAATTTCCTAACTTCGTTAGTTAAGAGTAGCAGAACAGAAATGATTGTAAAGGTCACTTAATCTAAAATAAAATACTTGTTTTTCCATGTTCCTGTCCTGTTTCCAATCCTTTAATCGACACATATGTTAAGCTCCTAATCAATTACGTTTGTCGCGAAGTAAAATGTAAATCATCGTGCACATATATATCGTTTGGGTTCGCTTACTTGCAAAATTCGGCAAAAATCGGCAAAATTCGGCAAAATTGCCTATGGCCATTTACAAAATATAGCAACATTATAGCCCAGAAATTATTTTGTCATTGCATTGGTTGAAGGTCGCGGACTTTGGGCATTTTGTCAAATTGTGCAATTTATGTTTTTCGTATTGTTACGTTTTATTTTGGTAACTAGCATTTAATTACAGACTAGAGAGTGAGTTTAATATTGTCACACATAATGATGACACTTGAGTGTCATTACTTTCATATTTGTANCCTTGGGTACTTGGGCAGGATTTTCAACAATAATATATATATATTGAATTTGTCCCCTTTAAAGTTGTGTATAATTTCACGGATATTGAATGTGTCTATTGACGTTCACACTCATGTTGAGTAATTTGACATAAAGGCATTTTGCATGTAAGCAATGTACTTTGCATTGCATATGCATCAACCGGATAAAATATACTTTTGCATATGTCGATCATGAAGTTGTTTACTGTCAGTCACATGCTGGCAATGCTAGCGCTTGCATACAATTGCCTGTAATTACCCATTTAATATCGGAGACAAAAGCTGAAAATTTGAAACAGACACACACACAGGCACACACACACACGCACACGCACGCACACACACACACACGCGCGCGCACACGCGCGCGCACACGCGCACGCACGCACACACACACACACACACACACACACACACGTACGTGGCTACGGTGCAGACTGAGGACAAATGAATTTTACCCACAATTGAGGACACCACTTTGCAAGCATGATATGATGATATGACCTTCAACTTTTTTATACATATATAAAGTTGTTGATTTCCTACCTAACCAGCTATTTGATTTAAGACTAACCAAAAAGGATAAAACATTAAATTTGACAGCTAAATGGGGACAGTTGCTTAATACACTTCACACTGAGGACAGACCTATCACTGAGGACAAACCAACCACTGAGGGCAACGAACACACAGCCAGTGCGGACTTCACACACCATTTTCTGAGGACATCACACACAAATATATTTATAGTATAAAAATGTCTTTATATGCTTATATATTATTGATCACTGTCTGTTATGTTATTTTTATAATAATTAAAATTATTCTATAATATTATACAACTTAGACTTCTCAAATATATCGGATATTTAAGTAAATGCACTTTTGTTTGTTTCCAACTGGACAAAGCCCAACATCTGAGGACTTAAACACCGCTGTCTGGGGACATAACACACAGTTTTTATTATATTGCTCTTCTTTCATATTAAACCTGCGTTTTAAATTATTATATTAATAATCTTTATTAAAACATGGTAAGTTGCTAATATAGTAAACAAATATGATCACATAATCAATTTTGATGATTATATTGTTCGGGTAAAGTCCTTGTGATTGACCAATACTTTGATTCGATATTCAGATAAATCTAGTATACCAGGTAGGGTTTACTTACACCTCAATTTTGTTTTCCGTGAAAGCGGATACAGAACATTTTAATGCACAGGCGCAACAACAATTCTCTATTGTCTCAATATACACCGATACTGTACCACTGATATACAACAAGATAGTCTTAATCGAAACATTCAATAATCGAAAATATAAGATACAATTTATTTCCTTGATATTAGGGGTTATTATCCCGTAACGTAATAATGTGCTTTATTCATTGTGTGATTAATAACGTTTTTCATTAATTTAATAATAAATAAGTTGCATTTGTATCATTACGATTCAAATCACCCCGTTGTAAATGGTTTAAAGTGAACGTGAGTACCGCTCAGTCCATCCCTTACTGCATAATCAACTCTTTTCTGGCAAAAACGTTTACTGACATCGCCATCTATCGAATCTACATCGAATTTGTTTTTCGTTTAATTCAATTTGCTCATTCGATGAAAATTGTGTTTTTCAACAACAGATCACGAAAGAACAGCATGACTAATTACTTTTCTGGGGTTAAATGGTTCAGCGACATTAAGAAAAAGTATTAAAATAGCGATAGCAATTACCTGAATTCGCGATAGTTATCACGTGGGCACACGATAGCCATTATGTGGGTTACGCTATTATAACGTGCGCTCTCGTTAGTATCACATGCGCAGGCGATATTATTAATCATGTTTGCAATAGAATTACGAGCACACGCTATAATTACTATGTGAAAACAATTTAATTTGCGTGCGCATGCGATAGCTATTACGTGTGTACGAAAGAGTGATTACGTGCGCATGCGATATCTATTACAGACACACGCGATAGGTGATCAATGAGAATAGGTGTCTGATGATGTGTTAATTTTTCGTAAGCATGGGAAGTATTTATAAAATGAAAATGACGGAGCGATAACGCGAGATTACGATGCAATAATGCCTAATCTCGCGTTTTAGAACTTGTAAATACAAAGGTAAAAACTTTGAGAACATGATGGGAGATTGCGATATTAACCTATTATTCTTTTGCGAGTTTGAAACGTGAGTTCGCCTTGTTTTGCGAAACAATGAGTGGCATTAACGGAATACTGTAACATAACCTTAATGCTTTACCCAACGCTATTTAATGCATACACAAATTAACAAGATCTGTTATGTAATCTCCTTGCTAGGAGTTCTTTTAAACAAACAGCGGTGACGAATACCACTGGGGCCGCTTTGCCCAGGCGCCTAACCTTTTCCGCATACATTAAACTATGTGAAGGCAATATGATTTACAATCACGAACTATTTCACAACTTCATCATGTGCATAAATATTTGTATTTAAGACTCAAAGGAACAATATAGTGTAAAAACTGTTATATTATTATTATAAAACATCACGACCATCATAGTGTTGACAACAATAACATGAGGTGGTAGAGTAAAACAATATTCTATCTGAAAATGTCTCGAATTTTAGTTATTCGTGTTTAAATCTCGGATTCAGACTCTACATGTTTGTTAAAAGGGACGCAGGTCCAAGAAAAACTGATTTTGTTTTTTGGCAACCGACCACTGAGGACAGTGTAACCCACTTCTGAGGACAGCGTGACCCACAACTGATGACAGTGTGACCTCTCTGCATATATCTTGGAGGTCGTGAGTGCGCCGTGCAAAGGCCAATATGCTGAAACTGGGATGTAATGGTTCAGCGACATTAAGAGAGCTATTTCATTAGCGATAGTAAAAACGTGAGTACGCGATAGTTATTATGTGCGTTACGCTATTTTAACGTGCGCTGTTGATAGTATTACATACCCAGGCGATAGTATTAATCATGTTCGCAATAAAATTACGAGCGCACGCTTTAGTTACTATGTGGGAACGATATTTGAGCACATGATGGGAGATTGCGATATTAACATATTATTCTTTTGCGAGTTTGAATCGTGATCTCGCGTTATCGCGTCGTTATTTTGTGCCTTTGAATCGTGTTTTCGCGTTTTGCGAAACAATGAGTGGCATTACCAGAATATTGTAACATAGCCTTAATGCTTTACCCACCGCTATTTAATGGATACAATAATTAACAAGAGTTGTGATGTAATCTCCGTGCCGGGAGTTCTTTTAAACAAACGGCAGTGACGAATACCACTGGGGCCCCCTTGCTCAGGCGCCGTATCTTTTCTGCATACATTAAACTATCTGAAGGCACTATAATTTATACTCACGAACTATATCCCAACTTCATCATGTGCATAAATATTCAGAGTTTTTATTTAAGACTCAAGGGAACAATATATATTTGTCATTGCCGTTTGTTTAAAAGAACTCCCGGCACGGAGATTACATCACAACTCTTAAAATTACGAGCGCACGCTTTAGTTACTATGTGGGAACGATATTTGAGCACATGATGGGAGATTACGATATTAACCTATTATTCTTTTGCGAGTTTGAATCGTGATCTCGCGTTATCGCGTCGTTATTTTGTGCCTTTGAAGTAGGAATTGGTGTACTGAAACTCCCAATCAGCGATGTTGTGAGTTTTCAAGTTCTTGAAGGATATAAAGTATATAATGTAATAATTTTAAAGACCTTATTCGTTTAGTTACCAACGCCCTACCGTTTGCAAATAATTATATACAGGACAGTTATAGTAAATTGAAATCAAACCCCATTACTAATTATAATAAGTAACATTTAAAAGATATGCAAAAAATAGTGTTTTGTTTTAAGTTCACCTGAGCACAAAGTTCTCAATGTGAGCTCCTATTTCCGGTGCCGTCGTCGTGCTGTGTGCGTCGTCAACTTTTATCTTGTACTACTCTAGAGGCCCCATTGTGTGTTTTTAAATATAGATGGAACTTGGTCATAATGTATATATGAAAACAATCTATGCCGATTACGAGTCTGGGTGACGTGTGTCTTAAACTAGGTCACCAGGTCAAACAGTATATAAACTTAGTTACCACTCCAGAGGTCACATTATGACTCAATCTTGATGAAACATGGTCGGAATATTTATATTGATAACACCTAGGCCAAGTTTGAATCTAGATTAACGGCGTTAAAAAATAAGGTCACCAGGTAAAATATGTAAAAAAAACGTAGTCACCAATGTAGAAGCAACAATTCTGACTTACTGTAAATGAAACTTTCTCGGAATAGTTATCTTGACATTTTCTAGGCCGAGTTTGAATCTGGGTAACTTGCGTTTTAAAACTAGGTCACCAGGTCTAATCTTCGAAAACTATTGTTATCAATATATACGCCATATGTACTATATGATTGAATCTTGATTAAACTTATTCAGAATGTTTATTATTACAAGTGCATGGTTACAGTTGAGTCTGGGGCACATGTGTATAAAACCAAGTCCTTAACGTCAAATCGTACCAAGTAATGGCAAGGTGTCTTATTTTATCGTGATAAGTCAACCTCAGAATGTTTATCTTGACAATATGAAGCCACGTTTGAGTTCGGATCACTTTGGGTTAAAGCTAAGATCACCAGGTAAAATCTTCAGCAAGTTGTGGTCGTTAACTGAGGTGAGTGATTAAGAGCCACTATGGCTCTCTTGTTAAAAGTCGACACCAAAGAAAGTGATAATTTAAATAAATACA
This sequence comes from Dreissena rostriformis, assembly GCA_007657795.1. NCBI lineage: Eukaryota > Metazoa > Mollusca > Bivalvia > Myida > Dreissenidae > Dreissena > Dreissena rostriformis. The sequence goes on along the minus strand of VMBQ01004201.1, from coordinate 85,335 downwards.
GTTAGAAACACATATATATGACTAAAGGCGGACTATAAGCCCCACATATTGGTTTTCAATTATGACCTTCACCTTTGACTTTACAAAATGGGCTAGTATCCTTTGGAAACGGAAAATATATCATAATTGCTGGCGAAATTACGATTTAACATGCTTGAATACATTTTTAGCTCATACAGGTCAGATTCATATATATGGGTCACGATCAATGATATTATTAAACTGACTAGTTTATATTCATGTTTTAAGTTAAGTATGGCATGATGATTGTGTAAAGTTTGACTTAAGAATTACAACGACATGAATGTATTACTATTTAAAGCAGTCATGCTCATTGGCAGTTTGGCAAACAACGGACATGTTTTTTTTCAGGGAAATTCGGCCTATTTGGTAGACCTGTTTTTTCTTTTTTGTTGTACACAAACATTGAAAGCATACACAATAGTTGTGTTTGCAATAACAGGCTAAACAGGATCTTTTTATGCCCCCCCCTTCGAAAAAGAGGGGTATATTGTTTTGGTGGATGTAGGTCTGTGTGTCGGTCGGTCCGTCGGTCTGTGTGTCTGTCGGTCTGGGTGTCTTTTGGTAGACCAGTTCGTTTCCGATCAATAACTTTTGAACGGATTGACCATTTGAAATTGGAGTCACTAGATCAAAGGACCAGGTCACTGTCACAAAAAGTGTGAAAATCGTTTCCGATCAATAACTTGTCAATGAATTGACCGATTGACTTGATACTTCACATATGCATTGGCATTGGACAGTAGATGACAAGTATTAGTAGTATTGCAATTGGGGTCACTAGATCAAAGGTCAAGGTCACTGTCACAATAAGTCTGAAAATCAAGGCCCTGTTTAGGGGGCATATGTCTCCGACCGCGGAGCTCTTGTTTAATTCCACTTTAAAGAAATTTTTGTTTCTGCAACAAAATTTGAAACTGCCACTTTAACACCTAAAGGCATGAAAAGGATAACATATATCATAAACAAAAGAAACATAAAAAAACACGACACACACAATAAATAATGATAAAATATCAGCTTCAAATTTGGGAATAGGATTCAACCAGCATGGATTGTATGAAACGTTTTCAAACATAAAAAAAAAGAAGAACAAGTTGTCTTTAACCCACGAGACAATATTACGATTCGATTTTACATTAACGTTTTTGATAGCAGTTTTAAAAATGACTGATGAATATATATAAACCTGATAAAATACACATATATTACTTTGTTGAGTAATGTTCAACATTTTAACATTAAGCTTTTTCATATTTAAACAGTGAAAACCGAGGATGACTATCAAAGTAAAAATACTGCAGCATCAGAATATCTGACGAAATACAAGCAACATTTGTCGATAATGGTTTTTACATTTATATTCTAATGCGTGTACTATTTGTCTGTAAAATCATAGTTAAAATAAGTAGTATCGCGTTATATAAGGTAATTATTCATGGGGAATGTCCAAATGGCTAAGCTTACCAACTGTATAGTCTATTTATTTTAAGAATGTTGATGAGGGATAATTTTGAACAAAACCATCAGAAAGCCAAGGCATAATAGACGTTCTATAGCTTGTTAACGTTATTGGAGACACGTGGAATATAAGTTACTTATTAGCAAACACGCCACTTTGAATACATATTTTGTCGTGAATAGCAGGCTAAAAGGCCTTGACTGAGGCGTAAGAGGTTTGATATTATATCCGCGTTTTATCGTGAACAATTATACAATAAGTAGGTTCATTTATCATGTATTAAAACACCATGCACATTCTGTGAAAATTACTCGACGTACATTTTACATTTGAAAGATGGAAATCTTTAATTACGAATCATAATAGTTGTTAAAAATTGGACAGAAAATACTCGTGTATCCATTGACTTTATAGTTGAATGGTGGATGGACTCTGGATCTTCTTTGACGGATTCTCATACCTAATAGCTTTATGGTTATAAATATAATCAAGCAATATTCGATCGTTGTAACAATCCTCGACATGATTTTGAATTTGTATTTCATTTTCATATTCGTTAATGAACTCAGTACTATCCATCACACACTTGCATTGTTTGTTAATTAACAGTGTAAGCTAGTATAGGTATGTTTATTATTATTATTATTGTTACAGATAAGTGTTGAATATTCAAATTTTAAATACAATTATGCCACTATTTAAGCGCATTCATTTCGCATGATCTATCATCTATCACTCACCGATGTCAAAAGCAAATATACGTCTTATTCTTTGCAAGTTGAAAATCCATTTGCTTTAAAACAAAACAAATTCAATTATGTACCAGAGTTCGAAAACAACATAAATATAAGTACAAATTTTCTGACTCATAGTCCGGAATCTTTTCCAGGAAAATTGGAAAGATATTTCTTGGCAGATGTACCTGTAGGTGGTAAAGAAGTGTTAATTGTCGTTTCACTGCAATTCGATCTTGCAGAAAACCTATATTGCAACACTATGTGTTCAGGCGTATTTTCAAATAACTGTTTTAAAAGAATGTTTGGGTACATATTTCAAATTTATTATGCTTATAAACACTTTGCGTTAAAGCTGTTATTGTTAAGGCCGTGATTTAATAGTTTAAACTTAATTATATTCTTTGGATGAAAAATACTTAAAACTGTTCAATACTATTAATGCATTTATATTGCATTAATACTGGTCCTTTGTTTAAAGACAATCGAGAAATTATAAAAAGGTTGATTTCATGCATTGCTCCCGCTGCGTAAACTTCGTATTCTTTTATTGTCTTAATATTATTATAGTTTGTATTATTACAGATTGTATAGGTTTGTTGTTAAATCCATGTAATGCCATCTCGTTCGAATCGATCAATAACGCATGTTATTACAGAAACTTAAGACAAATATCTTCTCTTGATATACGATATCCATGTTGGTCGGTATGTTAGTACAACATTGTCAAAATCGACGTTCTGTATAAATATCTGGCATAGAACAGCGCTGTAAATAGTATTTTGCCGGTTAACTTATATGTGGAGTCAATTAGATAAAAGCAATATTGCATTTTATTCATAATGAATGTAGAATGTAATATAAGACAATGCCGTGCAGTTTGTCTGAAAAATAATATACCTTGTCATCTTGTTATAGTACGTATATATGTATTTATGTTACAACTGTAAACAAATCATCAGCAGTATGAGACACAGTGGTTANTGACGACCGAATGAAACTTCATCTAGTTGTACTGGTAAAATTTCATGTTACCACGGAGTGTATCTTTTGTTAGGCAGTTCATTCCGATGAGGCAAAAATCGTAAAATAAAACTAGGTATGTCACATACACTCTTGTGTCAGCGACGCATGTTTAGGCTAAGATTTATCCTCTAGTCAAGGTTAAGACTTTCCTCCAACCAAAACATCCTCGATGTTTATGCTCAACACTTAAAATTACACATGGGTTATTCTTTCACAAAAGTTGATCCGATTTCAATTCTTTCTTTACAAACACATACGCACGAAGGTAATTAAGCTGTCCAATTTTTTACGCCACCCTGTTAAAAAGGAGTTAATCACCAACAAGTTTGGGGACTGTGAATTCTACAGCGGGACACAGTCAAAAGGGCACAATTTTGGAATAAGAAAAGCATACATACACAAAACACATTTTCAAAAGTGGTCGCAGCCAAACTTTCGTCTTTTCTACGTTTATACACATGAATTCATTATTAATTGACTGAAAAATACGTTAAAAGACACAACGTGAAAAGAAACATTAAATATATAATTACACAATATATTTTTATAAACTTCTTTTTGCTTCGTTGCAATTTTCGGGTCTGTATGCTATAAACCAAATAAACGTGTATGTAAGGCCTAAGTCGGTTACATACCTTTTCTGAAAATTGCACTTTTATTCGTCATACATGTAATACTATCACATGTTGTTGCTGTTGTTTTCCCCTAAAATACGTGGAAGGATGTAAAAAGTACAGTTTCAGTATGTTAATTGGTTTCGTGTCTAACCTGTTTCAGCCAACATTTCATTTCATCGAAAATTGCAGAAAGTAAAACCCAATAAAACGAAACGTAATTCAATTCTTAGAGAGCTAAGTAAGAAAATAATGTCATGGTTAAGCCGGTTATTAATATATTATAGTGGCCATTAACGGACACGTTATCATCAAAACAAAAATATCAAATTACGATAAGGTGGACTAGTTTGCAAACAATATAACGAAACATAATTTTAAATATTATGATTGTGTAAACTTATGATAAAATGCATTTAATTGATAAAATATTGGCAAATCTCAAAGCACTAGAAATAGCTTGATTGATTTCTAAAATCGAACAACACCAAATAATTTTAATTGCTTTAAAAAAGGTGCTATTTTCAAGACTTTAGAATCACACTAGCTTTTATTTTATGTTGCCATTATTAAATACAATTAGTATATTTTCGATATGCATATACTTTTGAAAACAACAAAAGTGTATTTAAAGAATTATAAATTTTGTTCAAAACTACGTTATCGATGAAAAACAATATTGTTTAATGAGTGTTATACATGATTCATAAAACATGAAAATGATAACGACATGTTCGTCGAATTTCACGCTGCATAACACCTCTGCATGTTTGCATCGTTTGGTCAATATCGTATTACGAAATTCGATAGTTGGCAGTATGCCAGGCCGGGAACTTTGTTGTGCGTTTGAGTAGTGTTTTAAAGGTTTAACAAGTTGCATTTAGAATATTTTTGTGCAGTTTGTTAAACGGATGTTTCGCAGGTAAGGTTGTGTTCATAATTACTAAGTTAATTTACTTGTATCAACTTGAGCAAGTTTGAAGTGCGTATGATGTCACGTAAACCAAAGAAAGTAAGCAAACAAATGTATTTGCGTGTACTGATCTTGAATGGTTTGTATGCGTTTCTGAACTTGTATGAGATCATTTAAAGCAGATAACGTTCAAGATTTATGTTTTTAATATATTATATAAATCACTAAGAATATATTCAGAAGCTTAAGTTTGAACACACAATTACTATGTCCTTCCTACGAGTAATTACTAAGTCGTTACCACGACACACTTAGTAGTTCTCATTACTAACATAGTCGATCCCAAGACTTTCTTAGTAATTAAGTAGTTTCCAAAAGTGACTTAAGTCATGACCACGACTTACTTAGTAGTGCCTTTGACTGATTAAGTCATTCCATGTAAACATTACTTGATCCAATGACACACTTAATCATGCATACGAGTTTGCTAAAGGCATGCATAACATATGTTATACAAAGATCAATCAAAATCATGAGATATTTTATAATAATGATTGAAAATGGAGAATAGACACTATGTACATGTCGATTACTCCATCTTTCGCGTATGCAGAAATAATGTTGTCAAGGTGAAGTTTGTTATTATTTCACCGATTTCAATTGTGGTTTGTTGTGTGTTGTTTTTGTTGTTGTTGTTTTTTTTTTTTTTTTTTTTTTTTTTATTANTTTTTTTTTACTGACTATACTATAAGTGCTTCTCGCGATACAATTGGTTGACAGTCTTCAAGTGCGCACGTAAACATGATATATTCCGGATGTCAAACATCAATGCCGACATTCCATCTCGTTAATTGAGGCTGATAGGGTTACTTAAATATATAGGGTTTCAATCAGTAACTTGGCTCTGTGAATGAATATACCATATTAGTAACGACCATCACTTGAATTATTCTTCATTTCTGGAGCATAAGTCGATAAACGTTTATACATGTATTTAAATGGCATATGTAAATAACATTGAAACTTTCATTCCCCCAAAAAATTGTGACGTTTTTTTGTCTGTACATTTAGTCATCGATGTAAGCGTTTGTGTTCCCTAAAACCAACAAATATGCGCAATCCCATTGGTAAACAAATGTCCCGCTATATTATTCACCTTTGAAACTAGTTTAAAGGTGGCCTTAGCAAGCTCCATTGACAAGCTACTAACATTTGATTGTTTCACTATTGACGTTAGCAACAGTTGGAAATCCATTTTCAGTCGTTCGTCTCTATATTTTTAATACAGGAACAACAAAAAATGGTATGAACTACTTACTGTAAAATGACGTTTAATCTACCGACGTTCTCTTTTGGGATCACATTATCAGTGTCTTCGTAAATAGTATTATTACAATACTGTTCTGTTTTAATTACAGGTGTGTACTAAACTTACAAGAGCCCGTGGACAATAATACATTACACTCATGGTAAATATAAATTAACCTAATTATAACAAACACGTATCAATAATAGTTATAATCTAGTGGTGTATATATACAATAATGTTCGTCATTCCGAAAGTCACATGTAAATACCAAACATCAACAACATATTTAAAAGCACACTGTCTGTCAATTAGCTCAAGTTGATTTTACAAATACGAATCTGCGTATTTTAAACGCTGACATTATTAGCTTATTAAATACGCGATTGTTTTTTATGCCCCCTTTAAAAAGGGGGGTATATTGGTTTTGGCCTGTCTGTCTGTCTGTCATTCTGTCATTCTGTCCCAAAACTTTAACCTTGCTCATAAAATGAAAACTCTTGGGTCTATGTTCTTTAAACTTCACATGTGCATGCATCTCATTGACATATACAATCAAACATGGTTTTAGGTCACTAGGTCAAAGGTCAAGGCCACTGTGACCTTGACATTCAAAATATAACCTTGTTTCTAAAATAGCTGCCATGCGGCTTCACAGCGCAGTAGCGGGCATTGTGTTTCACAAACACAGCTCTTGTTAAGATCAAACTTCTTCACTTGCTTATTGTTTTATGTTTAGGGTTTATTCCCTAGTACACATTCGAACTCAAGTAAAAACGACGCAAAACTCGGAGATGAATGGAAGTACAAGATATACTTCGATCCCGATGCAGACAACTCACATGGAGACAAATACGATAATATCCAAGATGAAAACCTCGTGAGCAAACTCCAAAAGCTTGTGGGGGAAAATGAGAAGATAACAAAGGTGTGGACATATGGGTCGCCTCTAAATGTGCGAATACTTCCTTCAATGTTTCATCATAAGTATGTCGTATTTGAAACTGTAAATTGGAATTGGTCCATTGAAAAGCATTCAGATGGTATAACAATTCAGCGCAGCAAACTGAATAGCAAATCCGTGATAGACCGTTACAGACAAACAGTTCGCCACTTCGGGCGAAAAGTAATCGCAGAAGGTGAAGGAAGAATAGGTGTGTGTGAGCTTATTGAATGGTTGTATTGCGAGGATGAACTAAACAGTAAGTACCATTACTATTTCAACAACTGCAAACAGTTTGCTGATCGTGTATTTGAATTTGTGATTCATCCAGAGGCTTTCAAACGCTTGAAACACCGGTTTATTTTAGATCTATCAGGTTCCGCCTATTATGATAAGAAATACAGGTTAACAGCAAAAGAACTACTGGCCCATGCCATGGACTGTGAAGGAATGAAAGAAGACATTAAAATGACCCGCCTCATTAACGTTTCGCTACCTAATAGAAAAGTACGCGAAGTTTTGGCAATTGAAACGAAAACATGGTGGTGGTCCATCGAACTATTGTCATATTTTTATATAATTCGTCGCTTTGATTCAGAAAACTCTTTTAGCGACAAATGCATCGGGCCACAAGGACAACAAGGAGAATACACTAGAATCATCAAAGAAGAGGCCCTCAAAATGAGAATGTATGATATTGTACAATTTTTATGTACACCTGATAAACTTAAGAAGTTTCTCTCAAGACCATAAGTATATTCCAGCCTTTTTGTTTATCCCATCTATTTTTATTGGAGATGTTTTGGCGGTATTTGACCACTAGACATGGCAAACAACAGACATCTTTAACTTCTTTCTGAATTCCACAACCATGGCCTTTTTGCTAAACTATATATAACTAGATCTCATAAACGTTTTTTTTTTAAATTAAAAATAGATGAAATTAATGCTCGTTTTAGGTTTCATTTCATCGTGTCTCAGAAAGTTTCATTTCTTATACTCTTGTTTGTATATTACAATAAAGAATTAAAACGATAATTTCTATTACTTTTCAATTTGAATCGTGATGAAATGTGGTTAATGTTTATTTTCACTTTAATGTTTTGTCAATAATTATGTGCAAGTTGTGAGGTTTTGAGCTTATACAAACCGCTTTAAACCAAAAATAATTTGCGTTAAACGTCTCAAAGCGGTGACCCCAGTTGTATTCATGTTGTATGTTTGTTTTCTATTTGAGTGTCATGTCTATTACATTTGTTGTGTTTATACTGTTTGGTAATTGGTTACTTCCCATAAATGAAGGACAACGCGCTACAAGAGGATTTCTCTCCTAGTGATGCAGTTGAAGCTTTTATTTGGATATATATTAAAACAACACAACCGCTATGATACGTTAAGTTCATAGTCTAAAATTATTGTATTCATATGTGTTTCTGTAGTACAAAGTGTTGTTTTTTTACATTGAATTTTATGTTTGTTTAATAATACGTTAACTAATTTTCTTCATAACGTTAAAAAAAGTTTGACATTAACCTTGCACATGCACAATACTGATTGTATGTTATTTTAAAACATAATATTGGAATATGTATTGGTATATAGTAATTATTCATGTAGGATGTTGGCGTTTAATGTATTTTATACTACTGGGGGAATGCCTGGTTCTTGTTATTTGTCTGAATGTCGCATGTGTTCCGAGTAGTGCTTGGGTTTGCTGCACATACGTATGTGTTTGTCTTTTGTCAGTTACACGCGGGGACTCTGCAAAAGAAACTATCATCTGTATATACTAGTTGGTGTCTAAAGATGATGACCAATTAATTTGTATTTTAGTCTTGACCAAATATGTACATATTGTGTTAAGCAATTGCATCTTGTTAATCATTACAAAATGAGCCATATTGAATCATGTGTTCTTGAGTTATTGCCCCTTCGTTCCAAATATACGAAATTGATGTTATTGCCTATTTGTCACAGTTTTATTATGTGTTTTAAATGTTTATCAAGTATTATGTAGGTTTTCTGCAGATTATTTGTTGGCCAATAGTGTGTATAACCAACGAATCATATATATCATCAATAAAAAAGTAATACTGACAACTGTTTACTTACGTTATGTTATTTTCTTTTTTGAGAAACAATAGGTAAAAATGGATTTTAGAATACTGGTAACTATTGTCTTTGCTTCTACTCCTATGAGTAAATTGTGGACTAAATGTTGTTATGTTTTTTTTCTAACAAGTGACATTTACCTCGTAATTTTGTAGATTGGCTGAACAGTAGATGATAGTTAGTTATTAACTACTGATGCACTTAAAGTGTATCAGCCGTCCACGACAGGTTTACATATGGGTGAGCGGAGTTGAAACTAAAATGTTAACTCATTTTGGATATCGTGGGTAACAGTCATTATTGGACCATGTGTACTGGAGTAATTTACGTTTGGTCTTACCAAAAAAGCCTAAATTTACTTTTAGTCGCTGGTTACTCGGGTTTTATATTTGCCTGTACACCCCTGAAGAATTATATAGGAAATTGTTTCGCTATAGTTTTGTCTGAAGTATATATGTTGAGTAAGCATCTTTCAGTTGACTGCACAATGGGGGTTGGTCATTTCATTAGTAAGATAACTTTTAAGTTAGATTCTCTAAAGTTGTATTCACTGCCCATTTAGGGTCAGCACCTCATTTATGTGTGTTTGGATTAGATCGAGTTTTAAACAAAATCTTTAACAGGTGTTTTGTATTACAACAAAATACTGTATATTATCGATAACAAGTCCAATTGAACAATGAACTTCTAGATGTGCTGTTCTCTAAAGCACACATGCATTAAAACAGATGCGGACAAATGGGAATGTGTGATTGCACAAAATTGTTCAGTTAATCCGACATGCTCAAGAAGCGATACGATTTAATTTCAACATTTGCTACCATTTCGCTTAAGCTGTATTTAACCATGCAACAGTGTCAAACTGTTTTAACATACAAAAGAAACATTTAAGAATACACTATGTCTAGAAGAATATCCCGAATACAGATCAACAACTCTAGCGCATGTCAACGTGTGGAAAATGTTCTCCTTGCGAAAGGTTGGTGTCTACTTTTGTACGTCGCGTGTTCCACTTCATCCGTAAAATATCATAAGAACACGTAAATTTTGTATCGATGGGCAATTAATTGTAGCTCAAAAAGGGGAACCAAAATGCATGTTATTTGCTTAGTTCGTCTGAAAAGTGTACCATTTGGCCACAGATATTGCCTACATTTAAGGGTTCATTAAACAAATGTGTATTGTTTGCACTAACCCTAACCCTAGCGGTGATTAGTTATCTTGTATGCATAAACTCCTAATCTTCTTTGGGCAAATAGTAGTAATATTCATTCACATTTCTTTATTAAGGGCAGATTTTATGAAGTGCACAATATTTACTTGATTAAGGCTTGACCGATAGGGAACTGATGCGCTGCATGCTTTAACCATTGTGCTTATGTTACCAAGCTATAGCTTAAACTTGTAAATGTTAACGTGCGTTTATCACAAAGATATCAGACAGAAGGAATCTTTTTGTTCATCCTGATGCCTCAGATATAATTGTGTAAAAGCTGTGATATAGGTGCAGGGTTAAGCAGATGTTGTTACCTGTGGTATGTTGTTTCATATTGAATTGTAACGATTGCGTGTTTAGATCTTCATCTTGTGAAACATCACAACATTCCCGTGGTTGGCTTTTGTAAAACCATTATCAAGATACATACCTTCCCAGTTGTTGTATTGTTCCGATTCGAATAGAAGAAAAAATAATTTCCCTGAATGGGTGTTTACTACATTACTATCAGAGTAGCAGATCACTTTAATCATAATGTGAGTTACTAAACAATACGTAGCTGAATTGCTTGCGTTGTTGATGCCTGATCGGAATGACAGATAAAACAAATAGTGTTAGCTTGGGTAAGAAAACTCTGTCATTGCAAACACAGATGTATTTTGGTTATTTGTTTTTAAATTAATTTCACTGTAGGTTTTGCATTATTATTTACACTCTCTTAATTAAAATCTGATTATTAAATGGGAATTTACCATTAAAAGAATAAAATGTTTAACCCCACGTACTATGAGTAGGTGTTTGTGGGTATGTAAGAATCACGTTGTCACGTAATTTGACACATAAGTTGGTGTGCCTGTCTATCTGTCTTGAAACTTTTCCGGACTTTGACTTGCATTAATGCATTAAAGGATTTAAACTTGGCACGAAGGCTCAACTATATGAGACAGTGTGTAACACGCACGAACTACGTGGCTATCTTCAATAAAAATGTCATAATATGTTTTCAAAAGTCAAAAAGCAGAAGTTTCATGTCAAAGTAAAGTAAGCTCATATAACTTGAACATAAAAAGAAAGGTTTTAAAATAATAGTAAATGATCACCTAGATGAGAGATTTCGCGTTGTAAACACAAACTACATGGCAACCTTCAAGAGTCAAACTCAGTTAAAGGTCAGGTTAACATACAGCACTTATTTAGTCTTTACCGTTCTATAACATCGCCATTAATTGAAGACAATCATACTAGTATGTTGACACATATGTTAACCTATACGAGTCGGTGTCTTTAGTGTGTTTAGCTCAATACACATATTGATATATTCAAAGTCAAAGTCATACTAAAAGGCGAAAGGTCAGGCAACAGCAGTTTTGTAGTAAACAAAAAGTGTAAACTCTATTACTACAAATCATTAATCTTCTTCGAAATAACATGGCACAAAATAAGGGTTACTAAAATGGTATTTGTGGCGCACACAAACCACATCGCTACCTTTAAATTCATACTTTAATATAAAAAAATCAAAATACAACACTGATTTCAAGCTCTTTTATCAGTGACACATCGAAATGTGCAGGTATAAAACACCGCGAATGATAGCCCTACTTTAGTAATACAGTATCAATTGAGCTTGTAATACTTGAAATGCTTTTAGTCGTAAAAGCGGTTGCTGCAATTGCTGTAGCTATAATAACTTGATAAACTACTGCGACAATGTCATTAAACAGAAAATGAGTATTTTCTACTTTTAGAGGAATCGCGTATGCTATCCTATGGAGTGATGCAAAGTAAGCATTATTTATGAGCTTTTGCGTTACTATAAAAAAAAATATTTGGTATTTGCTGACACATATTGTAAACTAGGCAATGTTTCATCATCCGATAGATCTTTTGAAGTGGTTTTGTATGAATGGTTATCTATTTGCTGTGCTCGGATAAAATTTCAAATAAAAACACGTCCATTACATAATTAATTTATCTTCAGAGACGTACTGTCTATATGTAACGTTCTGAAATCACGTTTTCATAATCTTAATGTTTGGTGGCATTAGTAATGGTTCACTGGGATAAACTTTGCTATGAAAGCACAAATCTGTAGAGCAATTTACTAGTTTAAACTAATTTCCGACAGTGATAAATTTACCTAACATTATCAAATTAATTTGCATTAGAATATTAGCCATGTTAATCATTAACCAAGTGTTAACGTTTTGAACTACTGGACACGTTATTTAACAGTTGCAAGCCATAGTTTTTGATCCGTGTTATTGATAACGTGCTAGTGAAATCTGTGTGTGAGTAGTAGTCTCATTAACCAAATAATGGTGATTATACCATGGGTGATGAATTAAGTGGTTTGTCAACAGTTACCTCCCTTGCGTTGCTATGTTTTCCATATAAATTGAGTGTTTATTAAAACGTTTAGTTTTCCGTGTTTAAGTGCACTGCATATTCAACGTATTGCTAAGTTTACATTGTATAAGTATTATGAGAAAATGATTATAATGAATTTATTGTAGTTTTGTTTGTGATATGGCTTGGCTAGAAGTCATTTCCATAACTACACTTAACATTTTCAATTATACACAATTTATTCGAGAGGGGATGTAATTGCATTTCTGTGTGTGTGAAACGAACAGATTAAAATCAGAACAGGTCAAGGGTACCATATGTTTATGTAATACATGTATTTCGTTTCACTTTTTTATATTAAGTATTTCATCATCTTACTTGGTTGGTTTCATAAATCAATGTCACCAGATAACTGTAAAGATGGAAAGAGGTATATCTTTTATGCATAGGGCCATACAAATTTGATTCTATGTTCAGGCAAACACGCAAAGCAATCTGTGTTGTTTCGATCGTTTAAAATCAGGTAACCCAAATGATAATTTCCGTAAAGTTTCGTGAAAATCTGCCCAGTGGTTTTGGGGATGTCGTTTGAAGCAAACTGTTGTCAACGGACGAAGGTCGTCACACAAAGACGAACGCGACCGGCAACCCACCTCAATTGCTCACCATGCGATGTTGTGAGATAAACTGTTGTGAAGCTAACATCGTAAACGTTTTGAAAGTTTCACAATCAATTCCAGTAGATGAAATTCGCAACTCCATGTACGCTCCTGAGTTTTTACGGTTAAATGTGTTTTATTTCAGTCATTTAAGGATGTGATTATCCGATACACTTGTTGTCAATTTGCAAATAGCCCATAATTATGTACATTTCCATTCGTAGCTATTTTTTTGAACAGTTGATTACCAAAGATCTTTGTATATTTATATATCTTTGTTTGAACGATATGTTGGCAATACAAGTATTTGCGAAGTTAGTGTATTTCGAAGTTTATAATGATATGCTTTTATTATCTACGTGTTGTGGTAACTAATGATTCTGGTCAGTAAGCCATCAAGCCAAGTACTTGTGACATTCTTGGCTACTAAAACGTTAACAGTACTTAGGGTAGAAATAAATAAATTAATTCGGAATACTTTCTTAGTTAGTTTTGTTCCCTTAACGTTTCCTAAGGTGATAGATTAGGAATCCGTTCATTGAAAGAACGAACAAATACACGTTTATTCATAACCGACAAAGACAAATCACAAACATATATAACATATAGTGATAATTATTAAAATGAACAAGATGTTTCTAGTTTATTATTGTATTTATAAAACTGAAACTGAAATTAAACCGACCAATTAGATAACGAAGGACAATATTGTTATCACACAAGTGCGATCACCGGTTTATGATTAAAATGATCGGTTACTGTTAGAAATATAAAACGCAACTTCGGGCTTAATGATGTGATAGTGACCAACCAGGAATTCAAAAAATGTTTATGAATATAGTCATACTTTACTGTATACAAGTAAGGTGTGTTAACATGATCAATATATCTTGTTATAAGAACCTGTGTGGGCCTGTATAATTCTTTAAGTGATACGTACATATTTATTCAGAAGATCAAAATGCAGGTACTGCCATAATTTTAAGAGTTAAAATAAAGTGTTAAATGTGTTTATTTCAACTAACATGACCGACCCTAACTGTTTTTGCCGACCCAACTATTGTTTTAGCTTTCAAGGTTGAGTTGGTTTTGCTAAATTCACTAAAAGTTTTTAAGTTGCGATTAGTTTTGAAACACTCGATCATATGCGCTAAATAAACTTTAAATTAACTAAACTTACCTTAAAAGAGACTGTACAAAATAGAGATATGGAAGATTTCTGCATGTAATTGCATATTGTTATTTACTTGGGAATCGTTACAAATATTAACGACATACACAAACACAAGTTTAGTCGACACCCTACTCTACTTTTGGTGATGTTAGTGACTTTTTTTTAACTTTAAGAAAAATGCAATAGCGGTTTCAAAGGATTTATGAAAATGCCTTTACAACATTGAAATTTACATCTATAGGTTTTCATTATTATGTATTGATTTCCGCATTTATGTACTAAATGTATACGTACATTGGGGGTGGGGGGATTGTCAGTGGGGGGAGTGTCACCTAGATATCGATTTATAAAATTAAAGACGGTTATCATAGATGAATACACCAACTGGATGGAGTGGACGACTGTGATATTGGATTGTCGTTTACTGAGAATCAGTAGGAGTATCAAATTAGTGTCCCATTCTTTTATTTTTATCAAATAAGAACGTACTGTATCATCCAAAAAAATATTTTCTAAACGTTATCATAATTATGCATTGATTTTCGTATTTATATACAAATGTATACCGGTTCGTACATTTGAAGGATTGTCAACAGTCAACCTCGGTATCGATTTATAACATTAAAGACTGTTATCATACATGAATACACCAACTGGTTGGAGTGAACAACTGTGATATTGGATTGTCGTTTTCTGAAAAGCAATAGGAGTATCGAATTGTTCGAAATGACTAAAGATAACATATCATTTTAGCTTTATATTTTATGCAGAAGTGTGTAAATAGATTTATGTCTGGCCTTTCAAATATAAAAAGCGTTGATTATGTTTTACCCACATGAGAGAACACATATACCTGTCAAACGAAACAATGGCGCAAATACAATTATGACATGTGTAATTGTTTTGCCGTTCTAATTTGTTTTCCTGATGGCGACCGCAAACCCCGCCAACACGCTAGAACGACGATAAAATCTATAACATTGAATATCAAATCTTACCAGTTGTCAAATAAACAATTTGAAGGACATGAGTTAAGTTTCCAAAAGGAAGTCAATACTATATACAGACAAGCGAAATATCACGTTTTTAAAACGAAAATGTTAGTAGAAATATGGTTTGATAACTATAATAATTTATATTCGTATATCGCAATATTCTTTTGGAGGGTGACTAGGGGAGGAGCGGGAGGAGCGGGGCATTAATATTGTATTGCCGTTGGTTCGTGTTTGAGTTCTGAACAGACCCTGATTCGAGAACATCTTGAGTACAATTGATGGAATACAATTTTCTTCATACTCGTATGTTTAAACTTAATAAAAACAGAAGTTATGTCCGATTCTATTGTTTTTTTTCTGAAATATGAACAAACCGTATAATACAAGGAATGGATTATTTAACCATGAGCTATTTGCACCTTGAAAACGTTTGCATTTTGGTGAGTCCGCGGTTAAAGTATTCTGATAGAGACTCTTAAAGCATTTCATTATCAAGTATTGTCAATTCAAACAATCCTAAATTACTAGCCGGAGACTCTTGAAGTCTTATAAACATACAAAGACCCTTCAATTCAATGACTAGTCATAGGTTGGTTGTTCTTTTTTATCTCAAATACCTATGTAAATGTACATAGGCTCTCACAATTGCTGTTATCTTCTTGTCGATTACATTCAGACANCGCTCGGAATCAGGATGAGAATCAAATGTACTAAACCCAAACATGACCTACATCAGATGCTAAGTAGATGTTACAAATAGTAATTTTGAGATGTCCATCCATAATGAACATTGCATAATGTATTTAAGTTAATCAATTGTTAGACAACTAAATTAAATTACAATTATTGCAAAGTTCAGGTATAAAAATTAATTCAGTCAGTTGAATAGTATAAGAATTAATTTAATTTATTTGAGGGACTACGGTAATATATCTCTAACAGTGGGTGCACTTAGGAAGTCAGTTAAGAATATATACGGTAATCCAACAAAACCGTTACAATATATCTTTGGACTCGTCATTTGAGACAGATACCAAAAAACACCAATATTAATATTACAGGTGTATTGATTATTGTAAATAGTACACACCAAGTGACTTATAATATACAATAATAAACAGGCCACACTTTTGAGCGTGCAAGCAGCGAAAAAACAATGGAATATAACACATTCAAAAGCCCTTTAACCTTCAAATTGGCACTGAATATCACAAACACAAAAACACAATGTGGCAATATGATTTAATATTTCAAAAACCATAAAAAATGAGTTACAGATAACAAGTCAAAGTATACAACCTCACTTGTCGTAAAATCGCGACCAAATCACGAATCGTATAATTCGTAATCAATAATTTATCTCTTTGAGTTTATAACTACTCAAGAGAAATGAACATATTTCACTCTCTCCCTCACAAAATAAATTGCCCTTTTGCACTGCGGAAATTGTGAAAAAATCACAATCGAATTGCAGTGAGTAGATACGCAGGGCAATGTAAACAAACAATGCTCTAAATTTAGCCGTGTGATGAATAATTGTCGCTTGCCATCCAGCACAGTAAAAAAAAGAAAATCTAAAAATAGAAAACACAGATTATGTAGTTACACGGTTCACATAACCGCAATCACTCAAACGTCGAAGTCAGCAAATTATCTGACAAATACCGAAGAAATCGGTGTAATACGATCAATGATACTTAAATTGCAATTAAGAAATATTCTTTAAATAAAGATGCGTGCATGTTTTAAGGAAACAGACGATGAAAATAAATGTTGTCATTTTTCAAGATGGCTGACTCGAAATTTTCCGAGTTAAAATAGTTGACTTCTGAAAGTCAAAAATACGCCAAGTTTGGAACTCGCTTCGCCATTTGTAGTAATATACGTTTACTACAATGTTATCTATACACATAGGTAGGTGTGGATCCCATCGATGATGATGCCTTCGACAGGATCCAAACAGATAAAAGTAACAGTAACAATAATAACAACTTGTTCTTCACAGATCTGGATATGCACTCTGGTTCCCAGCGTTCTTCGTGGTTAGGGTACCGATTGTCCGAAACGGTCCCATGACAGTTTGGTCATTTCACCACAGTACACTCACTTAAATTGGATATGTATACAACTTCAATGTATTTGTACATATTAAGAATAGTTTTGTTTCGTTGTTTCATTGAAAGATTCCACACCATTGTTGCCCAGACCCAGCCCTCAGCAGCCTACACACATTTCCAGTGGTGATTCTTCAATCAAGGTTGTCTTCTGACAGACCACAGGCTTACACGATAGTTTCAGGTACATACTATTCCTGAAGTTGTTTCTTTGGTTATTAACATGCTTTTTGTATTATGTATTTCTTTACACTTTTAGAAAAGCATAAAGTACTAATCAGCAGTAGTGCAATACTTTATGCAGATTAACTGATAATTTGAATAATGTGTTATTCTGGTGACTATATGAGTATATTATTTAAATTAAACTTCCATAATATTTCAGATTTTAAAACCGTACATCAAAATGAATAGCCCTGAATATTTGAAAAGTTAACAATAATGCTTGTCGATGAAAAAGCGAATATCTTGTTTTAATAAATTAAAATCTTAGGATATTTAAGCAAATGTATTTAAATGATCATTAATAATCCTAAATGTGTACTTTTTCAGAAGCTGTCAAGTGAGTCTTTCCGAACTAAACAAACAGTGAAATAGAGTAGCTGTCAAGCAAGTCTTTCCGAACTAAATGAACAGTCAAATATAGTAGCTGTCAAGTGAGTCTTTCCGAACTAAACGAACAGACTTGAACAGTGAAATAGAGTTTTATAAAAGATTTGTTCGAAATTTCAGTGACTGTGACTGCCGTGAGGGTGGGTGCACCAAGCCATCAACGATGTGATTGCATTGAAAAGTTAATAAAATACCCTAACTTTGATATCTTAAACTGTCATTTAAATTATAAAATTGTAATATTCCACTTTCAATTGCTTGTCAATTGTAAATTTCCGAGGTTATTTTTTCTTTTTATTTGGTTATAGGGTTAATAGTTGCAATATTTAAATTGTATACGCAAATGTATAAACTACGTGAGTTCATATGTTTTCTGTTTGTAAGGATTTGCCATTTATTTGGAGTTTTGGAGTTTTCTGCAGGGTTTTTAATTTGTAGTGTATAAAATATTTTGTTCGTTTTGTTTTGTCTTGCAANACCGTCGCACATATGCTCATAGCTACCATGTGTGTAAGTTTCAAGGTTCAACAGTGCTACTTATTTCGGATGTATTCTAACAGTTTTATGTTGACCAGTTCCTTTCCGCTAAACGTGATGTCGTCTTCGTAAGTAGACAATATAGGGACATTTAATAGTGTCATTATTTGGTGGATGTTGAGAGACATTGTAATAGTCTAAGGATATTAAAGTAAACCTGTTTAATGAACAAAGCATCATTTGAAATTGGATATAAACCTGTTACCATGTGTTTCATAATAAAATTAATCAGAATAACAGAATGCATTCCTATGAATGATATTTACTGCGATTTGTTGTAAACGCTTTCGTTTCGCAATTTTACTAAACGAAATTTAACAGATGATATCATTGTCGTAAGAGAACACGGTAAATAGTTATGATCGGTCTAACCTTTGCACAGACGAACAACATAAATAAGTAGTCTGATGGCGCTGTGATGGTATTGCCACTATTCACAATCTCTAAACGTTTTTTTTAAATGACTACAAATGCCTGTAATGCTGTAGTTTTAGCTCCCTTTAGCAGATGACATATGTATGTTGAGTCTTCTAAACGATTTATAAAATACCGCTGAAGAATATTGTCAAAAAATAGATATGTAAGACCATTGTATGCTATGTTGCGTTACTATGATAGTAATGGTTTATATGCACCATGACTTTCAAGTGGAGGAATACATATTAATCCACACGTATTGAATATGTATTTGAGAGGCAATTGTGTCTCAATATGTTCAGAGCTCAAAAGACCATTGAATGCGAAACTGGAGTGACGATTTTTTTTCAAATGAAATACTGTTTTATTATGTCAATTTTATACATAGATATGTTGTTGAAAAAATCGTTCAGGTTATAGATATGGCAAAGAACTTGTTATGCTAAATGTTCGAGTTAATGTTATATCGTTAGATTTTCGCTATTGTCCTTACTACAAATACGTTTTAGAGGATGATTGTCATTTTTCTTTTCAATATATGTCGATTGTATTCAAGTTTGTGTATTAAATACATCTGCAGAATGTATTTTGAACTAGAAAGTTTACAATTATTCTATCATTTATCGTTGAGTAATACTGAACTTACTATATAAAAATATATTTTTTTAATATGTATTTGTCATGCAGTCAACTTAAGAAATAGTTTCGATTGAGAATGAATGAATATCTGGCGTTGACATATTAATATGTATAACTCAATATATTAAACAATTGTATTATAGCATGCATTACTGTGTACTGTTTAACTCATATACTGACCAGTTGCCTTTTACAATATTATAGGTGTAGTGTATATGAATTGGCCGGAAGCCATATATCACAACTAAATTTCACTACTACTAAGCGACAAATTAAACCGTCATATTAAAAATGGACTTTGTTAATTTGTCCAAAATGTCAATATGAATACGTAGTTTGCAAATTGTCTTCTTTAAATATTATTAACACTTAAATGGTTCTCGATAAACATGCACAACTTTGATCTGAATGGCATATTTTCATAAACGAATTAATTTAAATACAAATTCTCACTGTAACGCTTAATGATATGCCTGCTGTTAGTTATATCCATTTTAATCAGCTCCAGTTTCCCGTTTTGGACTATTGGCCTTCTGAATATAATTTGAAATAAACCATATAAAAAATTNCCTTCTGAATATAATTTGAAATAAACCATATCAAAAATCTGAGACAGGGTTCCCTCAAGTTGGGAAAGGTGTATAAAACGCAGTGAAAACTTTGGGTGTTGGGGGTACCTGTAGCTGTAAGCCTTTTTCAAAAATTGGAGATTGGAAAAACATTATATTTCTTTAAATAGCTATATCTGTTTCTAGCCTTTAGGTAAATAATCATTTTTATGTCCTCCAGTCTATACTGAAAATAAAAATTGCCCTGTCTGTTTGTTTGGTGGTTTGTTTGCACAAACTTTAACATTGGCCATAACTTTTGTAATATTGAAGATAGCAACTTGATATTTGGCATGCATGTGTATCTTATGCACCTGCACATTTTGAGTTGTGAAAGGTCAAAAGTCAAAAAAAGGGGGCAATAGGGGGCATTGTGTTTCTGACAAACAATCTCAAGATCATCCTTTAAGGTCAAAGGTCAAATATATGGGTCAAAATCGCTCAAAAGGGGACATAGTGTTTCTCAAACACATCACTTGTTATTATATATGTATACAACTTTGAAATACCTTTCCAAAAATATATCATTTTATCTTATCTTTTCTTCACTTTCTTCTTAAAACAAAAAAGGTATAAACCTAAAAATATTTTCACGAGCACCAATTTTACGATAGGTTTCTTGTCGTCTTGAGGTCCCTTTTCCTGTGACGCAGCTTATGGTAACTTTGGTAAGGGAAGATCCTCCAGCTAAAAATGATTGCTGTTTCTTACTTTGCTAACATGTTTCTTTCAGAGCATAAGAATATTATGTTNCTTTGGTAAGGGAAGATCCTCCAGTTAAAAATGATTGCTGTTTCTTACCTTGCTAACATGTTTCTTTCAGAGCATAAGAATATAATGTTGTATAAATTTGACAATTACACTATCCTTTGACTTGTAATACGTACGTGTTTGCTTATAGAATAAATTTATTTTGAATGGAAATTTTATATTTGTTTTGTCATTCAAAGGAACAGGTTTGAATATACAACTGCAAATATTTGAAACTAATATTTGCACAGTCTGTATTTTGGTTGCAGAGTGGTTGAATTTTGGTTGCAAAGATGTTGAATTTTGGTTGCAAAGTGGTTGAATTTTGGTTGCAAAGTGGTTGTAGAATGGTTGGATTTTGGTTGAAAAAGGGTTGAATTTTGGTTGTAACATGACGTTGAATCAACGTCATAAAATCACGTCTAAAAAAACTTTCATTTACAACCAAAATTCAACGGTTATTCAACGTCATGGTACAACGTCTTTTCAACGTCTATTCAACGTTATATGTTTGCTGGGAGCGTTATCGTGATCAAAATAGTCATTTTCGTAATCTCATACATTATAAACAATGTCATAGTCATTTATAATATACATCAACATCATGTTAGAAATATTTTAACAATATATAATGTAAGTATAGTATTCATAATCTTAGAGACATCATAAACCTTAGGCATAGTCTTTTATCGCATTTATCACAATTTACTGTGACAAGTTAGCATCAGGATAAGGAGTGATTTTCGAACTCAGTAATCAAGCAAATATTAAAAATAGGTTGCACGAGAAGCAATTATCGTGTATTTAAGCTTGCACACGCGCTTCAACCAATAATGCAGAAGTGTACTTTGTTTCAAAGTGCAATTTTCAGCAAAAAAAAGTGAATATAAATGCTATTAATATTTATATAATCAACCATTGTACATCAGAGTAGATACATCACACAATTATTAACGTAATTAATAACAGTGTTTTATTAACTGGTTGATAGTCGTATGGTACATCTACATAGATCTATTTGTACGAGTTTAAAACAGCCTCATTTGCGGGCTCAGGTAGAACACCAATCTGCACGCAGAGTTGTCGTTCCATGAGATTGGTAGAACAAACCACTTTGGATTATCGACCTTTATTGCATAATCCACTCTTCCGGAGCTATCCGGAGATGGTCGATGTAACACGATTGAGAACACAGGTGAAGTCACTACTGCGCCACTAGCATACGGGTCTTTGTGACCTAGTTTGAGACCGTGAACAATTAAAAGTTATATGTGCAGATCGGTTTAGACAGACGCGTGTTTTTAACAGATGTCGGTGCAAAATTAATTGGATACCACCCGCATATTGAGGTAAGCCATTTTACAATTGGAGATTAAGTAATAAAGCATGGTACATTCAAGTTACCATTACCGGATCACTACCCATAGCGGATCACTTTGATGTTCAAGACTGCGTTTCTCGATAAATAGTTGACATTTTAGATGATACTTTGCACACAGCATCTTCAAGGCCTGTTCTTTAAAACGCATTGATTTAGTCGTAATCGGAGCTACTCTTTGTCGAAGATTTCGGTACGTTTTGCTGTAAGTGTATTCATAATATCGCAACATCCGGGCACTTGCGTCAGTTAGAGTTACATGCCCCTTGACGACGGTGAAAACAAAAGCGCTGTCGCCATGTTATTTGCATTGAAATATTCAACACTGCTCGCAATTTTCTTAAGTTAAGGCACATCTTCGCGACCATTTTTTAGAACAAAAATACTCAGATATAGAAATTCGTTCAGAATAGATTTAATTTAATGAACAAACACAAATAAGGATGAAAATAAACAACCAATAGATTTTATATTCGCAACATATATTGGCTGATTTGAACCTCTAAATGTCTGTAAAAGCGTACCTTGTTACGTATTAAAGAAATTCTCGTGATTAATGTTATTGTTTTTATTTATTTCACACCAATTTTGACACTTTTTGTTTCAGCATATTAGGTGATTTTAATGTCCCTTTCTTCATCACAAACCGATTATCTCGTTATGATCGGATACTGTCCAGACAAAGAAAACACAGTGTCATAAAGCCAGCTGGGGACCTATACTTGGGGCTCTGCGTAAACCACATGTGGTCATTAAACACAATTTATGATACCTCCATGTCATCTCTTGTCATATTGAGCAGTCATTTAAGCCAATTTTTTAATGCCGAAATTATTGAAAATACAGTTGCTTAATCAAATATTTTAAATTAACATATATGTTTAAAAAATGATGACATTTGTCGATATGGAATGACAGGAACTATATAGTGTATAGATATTAGCCAGTTTAATAATAATAATAAAGTGTTTAATAACTATAATTAAAAATATTGTACACTTTACTGCTACACAATTAACGTATTTAACGCGTGCCGGCAAATGTAAACTCCGCAATTACGTGTAATCATAAAATGCTAGATGTTTATCATTCATAATGACTAGTAATTAAAAAGATTTCAATATACACGCAAAGACCGTTCAATTTGCATTATATGCATTTTTTTTCCATTTGTATGCTAAAGTTGTAAATATTGTCATTCAGTGGAAATGAAACGTAAATTAGTTCAATGTTAAAAAAAATTAACCACATCATCAAACGTTTGCAATGTATTCCGCTTTTTGGGGGCTTTGTTTTATAATTGATTCAATTCACGTCAAACACTTTGGATCGCTGACGAAAAAAAAACAACAATATCACATCCACACCTGTGCACTTATAATTATAATCAAATTATTACATTCTTTATTATTTTTGAAAAAAATCATTTATTAAAGTCTTACTATAAGACAGAATACGGCAAATTTATAGTTTTGTTTTGTGGAATTTTCAGTATTTAGTCTTCCGAACACCTTTACTGTTATGCTAATAATTANAACGTATTTCAAAATACTACACATATATATAACTTTGCTCTCTTCCTACACATGAAAGGCAATGGAAGGCACTTTTAAATAATCCGATTCTCATTATGCGAGGTTCAATCGTTGATGCACAGATTGCATTGCGTTTTCTCCATTTATGACGCGTTCTGCAATATAATTATTCATACACCTTGTACATTTTGTTTTACAAAACAAGACGCTTTTAATAATCATTGTACAACCTGTAACAACTTTTCATGTGAATGAAGATTTCACCGATCGTAAGGTTAATGATAAAATATATCACACGTGTAAATCAATGTACTCAATTAACTGGGATTTCTTATTTTTTCGCACTTGGGAGATGAGTTAACTGAATTACAAGTTACAGAAAAAAATTCGTTCAAGAGATGCCATTACGGTCTCTTAGTGTCTGATTTGAAGGACCAAATATAATTCATACCGGTTGAGCGTCTCGAGAACAAGACGATATAGTCTGTTGTTCAGTGTGAAAAAACCTGTTAATTGATGGAATCAGAGAGTAGTTGACATCAATGCTATATGATAGCAGTGTAAATGCCTGACGCCGACTTTGGTTTGCCTCGGTTGATTGTAATTAGCTCAAAGGTAAATTAAGTACATCTTTTATGAATCAACTTTGAAAATGCATATCGTTAACAGTTTTAAGAATAAAATATCCAAAATTATAGCAAAATGAAGCTTATGCATAGTTCGCTACACCTCATTTAAGGCTCTTTGCCGAATGCCTGTACTAAACAGGACAGCACATGCAACGCAACATTAAATACAATTGTTGGCGCTAAAAGATTGTGCAAGCTTAAAAAACTGTTTTAATTGTATGTACAGTAAATATTAATGCACGGGGTCAGGTATTACTGTATCAAATAAAAGTTTGTTAACATCATACATTGGACAATTTTCTGTCTGCCTATTTGTTCTTAAACTAACGTCTAGGCTGTTGAAACGTCCAAAATCTGATGATTAATTTAAGAGTTTTGAGTATCTCTTTACTCCAGTCCACAGGTTGTTCGCTGGTTTTTGAGATGTTGGCGACTTCACAAAAGCCGATGACAGAAAATGTCGTCCGAGAGGACCATTTGTCGAGAAACACAAGAAACACAACGATCGTATATTTAATTGAAACGTTCAGAAACGACGAAAACTTACGTCACATCTGTCGAAAAAGCAATAACGTGTTGAAATGTGTGTAAAAGCTGGAATAAAATACCACTGACCTTTTCCTGTTGACGTTTTCAGTGGTTGCAGGCAGTGAAAATGTAACTTTTTTATTGAAACATTGTAGATATATATGTATATATTTATAAACTCATCGCGATTGACATAGTTACATCCCATGACATTTAAATTAAACTAAGTATTGGACAGTATTGAATACCTGTTTTTGAACTGATAATACATACAAAGTTATCGTGCCATACTATACAGTAACACATAAACCGTGCACTTATATAGTTGTTTTGTTTGCTTTCGACTTGTGCAACAGGGTGTGTCGATCTAATAAACATGACTTAAAACAACACACATCAAGTGCATTTCATATCTTTATTGTGCTTGATATGTTTATTTGTATGCTTTTACGTTGTTCTGAGATATAACACCAAGCGGACAACAAGGTTTCATGAGAAATCTCGTATTACTTTTGTAAAAGAAGTATTCAAAGAACGAGGATGCAAACTCATGGCCAACATGGTAGTTTGTAGCCATTCACTTTTCATGGACTTTAACGAAATATTCATGAACGTCAGCGGTATGTTAAGTAGGTTAACTTAAAATATCGTTACATGTTTGTTATGTCGGCTTAATTATTGATGTTTTTTTAAGCTATAATAGTCATCGGCTGTTCTTCATTTGATTGTT
>VMBQ01004201.1:28134-55274 GCA_007657795.1 Dreissena rostriformis | reverse complement strand
TGTCATTAAAAAAGTGTAATGCGAAAACTAAAAGAAACAACATCGCTGACTATTATTTTACTTGAAGCTAATCAACGAGTGTTATAACTGAAACAGCTTAACCAAGATCTTTTACAAATGTCCTTACTGTTAACACACATTAATCTATCAAACCACTTTATGATATCTTGCCCCTCGTTTCTCTTTGGACACATTTCTTTTGATGAACACCCCTCCCTCGTCCTGTGACCTCTGATTCACGCTAGAACGTTTTTTCACGACTCGTTGTGTGTCGACTCTCTTGATTGGTGATCGTATCCAGCTTCAGAATCCGACTGAAGATAAATAAGTTCGTATTCACACATTTAAAACGAGCAATAAAACAACAATACTTGCTAAAAAGTGACTTTACTTATACTCAAATCGTAACAATTTAAAATTAAAAATCAGTATTAACAAACTGCTCGGCTAGTTCAGTGATTGTTCTATAAACAGAGAGGTATACGATTACTTAATTTCTCCTGACGTACTTGGTCGTTGATTAGCTTAGCCTCTAGTTCATTGATTGATCCATAAATATACAGGTGCAAGTTTTATATCCGTGAGAATTTCTTATTTTCTCTCGACATAATTGCTCGTAGTTAAGCTGTGTCATTAGTAAATTGATTGTTCTATTAATAGATAGGCACACGTTTTATTAATATGTATGTGCAATAAGTGCTGCTTTAGGCTTGTAAAGACTGAACTGTATTTAATTATGAAACTGAAAGTAGCTTCTATATTACTGTTAGAAAAATTACAATTACGCAATCTCACCTATGATATGAAAGAACAAAACAAATGCAGTCATACAAGTTAAATTAACCATCAAGTTAGGTACATTATTGACGTTTTCAACAAAAGCATTTTTTTTTCATTCCATTGGGTACAGTTATGTTTTTTACAGAATTCTTCAATTTCCTTCTTTGGCCTACAAAATTACACGTCGAACTGCCTTTCTCTATATATATTTGATCATCTAACAATGAACTAGGTTGTTAACATGTAATCATATTGAAATGATAGAGACACACCGTTTCTATCTGTAAACAAAGCACATGAACTATTATGCTGACAGACAGGCTATGTTTAGAAAGGATATACCGCGGATGTGACGTCACTCAAAATTGTCATATAGGACTCTGTGTATGTGTTGACATGGACATAGGCCTACAAAACATTCTCTTTGTTTCAATATAAGTTATTATGATACAATTTAAGATTCATTTCATAAATAGTGTTCCCTTGTTTGGCTCCGTAGCCTTTTCAATTAAAGTCAGACTGCACGATGTTGTCAAATATTTATGAATTTATATAAAATGTGTAAAACTTATTATTCATATATTGCAATAAAAAAAAAGTTAAGAAGAACATGTGTCGAAAAATGTGAAATAAGCCAGATAATTAATTCTGATATCGAAAATGTCTGTACAGTCGATTCGATATCATGTTTATCATGCATGTACGATCTGAATCTAAATTTAGCTTAAGTGCAGATTTGTTCATACGACACAAAGACGCAATTTTGTTTTACAAATCATTTATATTTCCTGCAACGATATCTATTTAACGAAACATGAACACTATATCCGATCCTAATAAAAAGACGAATGCTTCGGTCATTGAAGAAAATATGTACGAACTATCTTTGTCACAATCGGCTCGGAGCGCTAATTTGTCTTTGCTGCATTTTATGCAATTCATCTTCAATGTATACTTTTCCTTGCCTATTTTGTGTTACTGTAACATATTTCAAACAATATATTACAATTTAACACATAGAAAAACTGTGCAGTTTCACTTAAAGAAACTCATTTTGCGGACTTGGTAACATTTAATACAATTACGAGATGTTTACATACCAAACTAGTATTTATTTGCAAAATAGTATTTATAATATGTGTGTTGTTGCGACTAATTGGTCAAGTCCAATACATGTTCTCTACGAACACGCTTTTCCAGCGAAAGAACTAGGTTTCATCGTTTAAATATGGATTTGTGTACAGTGGAAGTTGTAGTACAACACTGAATGACTTGTATATGATATAAACAGAGCCAATAATGAATTGGAGAGTACACGAAAAAAGTGATGTCCTAAATGTAGAAGTAAATACAACACAGTGACACAAACGTCTGAGAATTGCTGTTTTAAAAACACGAAGTGAGTCTTACCCAACCAGGTTAACGAATGCAAATTTCTTAAATATATTACATTTTTTGGATACGTTTATATTTATATTTAACTATTAACTCGACTGAATTATTCAATAGCATTTGCTTATGCTAGTGCAGCATTTATCTTGAAAATTATAGAAAAGTGTTATTTGAGAATCGGAAATTTATTGAAGATCTAACAGAAGATCGACAGTATTTTGATCGCGAAATTATGAGAAATATTTTTTTACGATTAGTCCAGTTTGGCAGAATATGAAATATATATTGTTTTGCGCCCTCATTTTGCAAAACTGGACGTTTTTTTTTAAGTTAAAACATTTATTTATACAGTTTTGACCCAAAAAACTAGAGGCTGCGTTCGAATTAAGTATGCTAACTACGTCGCTACAAAATGTACTTTAATTGTAGATGATGGAAGATACCACATCTACGGAAGTCAGTTAGCTACATTCGTCGATTCCTTATAATACAAAACTTACTTGAGACGATTCATATACAATACTTCACATGTAAACTCTTATTAACGGGATTTCAATTTCATTATTGTGTTTTTCGTCTATGAAAAAAACTATGAGATGTATCCGTTTTAATATCCCTTCAGGTGTTTGGAAATTACAGTAGTTACAAATGCCACTTTTAAGTTTTTGTCCACAGCATTGGTAAGGCATGGTTATGTCGAGTTTATGCATTGTTTCAAATATGTTTCCGTCGAAATCTTGTCAATATATGTCCATAGTTTCCATGTAAACACGAGTAATTTACAATGCTTGTTTTGGATGGGTCATGTAACAGAATCGTTGCTTTTGGTTAATAACGCAAAATGCAATTCACTGGGATATAAAGCTATGCACATCAATCAATCGTAAGGAGTTCACATGATATAGGAGTGGCCTGAATATGTAATATAAATACACCAACGCAAAATGTTGACCTTTATAACGCATATACATGTACCGACCATTTCATTCGTAATAATTATACCGATGTAATTTAAAATTTAAACCTTATGTGTAACGACACTCTGAACTATCTTGCATAACGTAAGCCAGTAACAATATCAGTGGTGTTGCATTTGTGTTAATCATTGTGTGCACTTTTGTGTATTCAATAATTAAATGTGATGTTTTTAGTGACACACAAGCACATGTTGACAGTTTGATTATATTAACATTTTTAACAGAAAATAAGCTAATGAACCTCATTTCGAGCATGTATGCACAAACCATAATAACACGTTTATGCATTTTCGGTGATACTTATACCGCGTAATCTGTCTTTTAAAATAGTACAAAATATAACCCGCTGTAAAACAGCAACAACTGAGTGTTTATAAATGTTTGTGTAAATGAAATAAAACACTTACATGAACAAATTCTTCATACAGATATAATTCTAAAGTGCTGAGAGGTTATCGCGTAAGTCTTTTAATCTGGAGACAGTAGATACAAACTTGTGTGCAAACAACTGTTGAATCTTTATGTTATGATATGTTATTGCACAGAGGTGTATTTTGATTGTATCGGTGTTTTTTCTTATTGACGTTCCAAGTTTCCACCCTTTTATCAGAAAATCCATTGAAGCAAAAGTATGACCAAACATGTTTCCATAAACAGCATAAATTTACATGTATGTGTGGAATGATAAAATACCGAAACTGTATTATTTGCAAATTGCAAATTACAACCAAGCATCGGAAATAGTAAAGAGTCAACTGCGATTACACCCAAACAAATTGCATTTTAATCACATAATTTATTAATTTTACGTGAAGAGCTTTAAGCGACCTAAATACCTCTGTAAAGTTGTTATCGCATATTTAAATTCTTCCTCAAAGTAGTTGTATTGCTTTCGCAATATAGGTTTATCGCGGTATACGGCGAGATGATACAGCCCTTCATATCACTTGTAGACAGATTTTAGAACGCGTGATGAATGCTCTTATTGCGAGATTTATTTAAACGAATATCGATTGCGATAGATTTGGTAGTGGTTAGCGGACGGGACAGATTTCACTGATTCATGACGGAGACGTCAGTGCGCAGGTAATTTTCATTGTTGATATTAGTATAACTGTTTTACTAGTTATTGTTAATGTTTGCTGTTCTCATTATCAGTGTTATACAATATGATATGATATGATTTTTGTTGATGTTGTGAATATACTTACATAATTATATCAATTCATTTATCAACGTTTTTTTATATTGAAAGTGCATTTGTTCACATGAGTTATATGTAGATCTATTTAACTACATGTGTTGTATGTAAATCAATTTAGGTGACTATTTGCTAATGTGCGACATAATGCATACATTATTTTAAGTTATGTTTAGATAATAAAGAGATTATATAGATAACAGATGATTTATTTCTAGCAACGTTATTTTTGATATCCAATTTAGTGCCTATAACCTATGTATAAATAGTACAAACAAAACACGATTTAATGCGCAATTACTATCGGAACTCATGGAAACGAATATTACAGATGCCATATACGGTAGAACATCAAACACACAATTATAAGAACGCAATTTGTCTAAAATTTATTATTAGAAAATTCGTTAAAATGCGAAATTTACGATACCCGATCTTCAATGACTTCATGGTTTTATGGCAAATACAATCTCAAAACTTGGAGGTACTTGTAAGTACATGAAGTGGTATTTATTATTTTAAATACTCATAATATGTTTGCAAACCGGGGTATTTCATCTGTTGTACACTTGTCAAAATCCATCGTAATGTTCGATCAGACGAAAGCCGACCTAGCAGTGTACTATGGTTAACACGGAGCCGTGCGTTATCAGTTTTCGTCATGAGACAAGACTTCATTCCTCGCCGGTACATGGCTTCTGATATCACAGTATCTTGCAGTTATTGATTACCTGTAATGTTTAAGAAAGGTTTTTGATGTGTTTATATATGGGACTTTAACATGATTGTTTTATGACATTTGTGTAGCACTGCATATCTGCATTCAACAAATATATCGAGAACCATTTCCACTGAACACTACTTTCTGACATGTCCTTAAACGAATTAAACTAGTGGTGATTTAATATTGTCATAAATAACTATATTTTGTTGACGTTTTTTTTTAAAGTTCGTTTCAGGGGTCCTCGATGAATCGTAATCACTGGTTATTATAGTTGTAATAAATCCCATGACAATACCACTTAAACGAGTTTTTGCATAGTCGGTCGACAACTAGTTGTGATAAACATAACTGTCTTCGTCCTACGTCCGGCGACAGTTATGAAACGAAAATGTCTTTTCAATGGAGCAAGTNCCCCTATATGCATTTGCAGAGTATTCGCATGTTATAGTTTAATGGAATACCAAAAAGGCGTGTTTCTGAAAGTGTGTGTCACACAATAGGCAAAACGTAATTATACAATTGTCAGATTCCATGCTGTTACGGTGTGTGGAAAGTGTAAACCTGTGTAAACATCGAGATAATACAGATATCAATAAAGCAATTTTCAGTATGCAGAGACCATATTGGAATCCAAATTGTCTAAATACTCGATAAAAAGACGGTGTACATGTTTTATTTTTTGTAATTTAATGGTTTCCTTACATAACTTAAATGCAGCGTAATATAATCAGCAACCTATATAATAACACTTAGAACGGTCACTGCATCGCTTGCATCGTAGGTATAAACCAATGCTGTATATAACAGTCAGTTTGTGGCTTTCCACTGTTTCAGTATTAAGTGACACTTTCCCATGCTGGCGCTCAAAAGATGGCAGAAACGATTCAATCATAGCCTTGTGTATGTCATGTTGCGATTATTTTATATGAGTACTTAGTTTTATATTATATATATTATGGCGTACACAACTCCCCTACGTATATAAATGGATGATACTATGTGGCTTATATTGTTTAATCAATTAATAAATCTTTTGCTGGCATTTTAAACTTGTACTGTACAATATAAAGAATCCATGTATATTCGAAATGTGTAAACTCAGTTTTAAAAAGTTTTTTTATCGAAAACAAGCCCTTTAATTCTATACTTGAATAAAACCATGTGAATGCATCTTGTTCTTCTCGTTTGCACCTACACTTGAAAGTCGGAGGTGAAACGGTTGGCCTTTTGAAAAGTCTTCACCCGTCTGTACAGCTTCTCATTCAGTCTACAAGTTCCGGCAATACATTTTCCCTCAGTGGTTGGTGGTCCATACATTACTGGACGGTGTATCCATCCGATTAGTTGGCCTATCAGAGGAGGCAATTTTAAGACGGAACAAGGTGAAAACTGTATTGGATGCATGAAGTTGTTTAAAGGGAAAGGTCACCGCTTTAAAGTTATTAAAAAACAGCGTGCGCCAATAATTTACGAAAATAATAAAAAACAGAACATATATCATAATAAAAAACAACTTGCATTTGGCAACATTGGGTTTAATGTACTTAATAACACACATGCATGTGTGCGCTCTACTATACACAATTACAAATTAAACGAATGTCGACAACAGCCCATTGACGTTTGGTGATAACGTTCAGTACATGTGATGTAGGACTAAAGTCCTCAGGTACGCATCCTTCTTATCAACTCAGTTGTTTGAAAGAATGTGGACGGTGAATGAGTCAGGGATAAACCGTGGCGAAGAATGAAAACGTAACGCGTAAATATATTTCGTTTTCTTACTAGAATCAGTATATATCAATTGAACAACCGAACGCGGCTTGCTGAAATATAAACATGCGTATTCGTGTATCGAATGCATTTAATGGAGGCAGACAAAACGAGAATTGCAGTATGTTAATCGGTAGAAGTGTATTGCATATAAATGTTTAATCAACTTCGCGCTACACAGTTATTAGAATATTTTTAACGGGCATGTTGACACAAAATAATGATTGCTACAGTGTGTATATTCGTTTGTATTTGTATTTACTTGATATTTAAATGATATGATGGAACTACACATAACTTATTTAACTTAAACTTTTGCAAACCGAAGTCTTTTGTTTTGTTTTTTTATTAAAAAGGTTGATTATATTACATACAAATTATGTCATAAATGTTTTTTTTATCAACATAAACTACTATTAAACGGCCAAAGACAATGAACTAAGCTAAAACTGACATTTTAAAAACCTAGATTATTTGTTGTTATCGCTGAAAGTACTCTATCTTACGCAATGTGCACCTCGATGTATAATCCCTACGGATAGTATTATCATCGCTGTTTTATCTCTCGTCTAGAGTGTTCTATTGATTACTTGTTTTCTATTTGTTTACATTATCCTCGAGTATGTCACATTGCCATTAGATCTGAACAAGTAGTAAGAAACAACGAAGACAATAAGTTAACTATGTATACACAAAAAACAGGTTTTAACAGAGACACTGTTACCTGTGAATTGTATCTCCGCAGACTAAATGTCTGTGTCGAAATATTCACTGCATGTTTTTTTAAATTTATATCGGAAGTTAATTATTTAAAGTTTATGTGGAAGCAAACGCATTGAATATAATGTTAATTAAATATCTATTCGTGATTGTTCTGCACACCTTGTTTGATATAAACTGAAGTTTATGTCTTAACAGCGAATTTGCTGAGCTATATTTGTTTGTTTAAATCTGTACGGATTTAAGATAATTTTAAACCCACGGACTTGAAGGGACTACATGAGTCGGCGCATAGTGATACAAGTATTTTTCTTTATCGGCATACCCGCATGAGATCACAGGTTAGGCAAACATATTTATCGAAGGTTATTTGATAACCTCATAGTTTTCAATGATCTAAACGGTAGTTGAAGTGTACGGGTGGTAGATCGTAACCTTAACTGTTACTCTTCCCATAGATTAGAGCATTTATAGACATTAAGTTAAATATAAATTCCGCAGGCGAATTGTTGTTTAATAAATCTTATAACATACATATAATCCACATGAACTGAATTACAACTGTGCTTTCCCCCATAACCAGATTGTTTTGATGGTTGCCACAAACAGAGAGCCAAAGCTCCTACATTAAGCCTTTGGATAATATTAACTAGTGTTTTCCCACTGATCCGACACTAATATATACGATGGAAATTTATGAAGATTTATTCAAACAATAGTACGAAATGTTTATATGGAAATATGCTACATAAAGCGTTACAAAATCGTTATGCTACAACAAATTTCATCTTTCTTTCAACATGCTATCAACTTTTGAGAATTCATTTAGTAGTTGTATAACAAACTGTAATTTTGAGTTCTTGTATTCAAAGTTTTATACGCACATGGTTTCACCATATGATAATTTAAAATAGATCTGCATGTCTGTATTTTGACTGTTAAATATCAAAGTCCTGTTATATCTCAATAAGTAAAAAGAGGTCAATTAGTTATCAGTACCTCAACTTGAATACCTTAACAACACTACAGTATTCGCATGTTGTTCCTATCATCTTGAAAGACACAAAGTAGATTATTTTTTTATTTTGCTTTTAGTGTCGAGTTCGAACACGGTTCCAAACTGTTAACAACATTACTGCGAGAGGGTATTGACGTTTTGATTGTGTAATTGTATTGAACCTTTATTTATTTATCAACTTAACATTTTGAACAAAATCATCATGTTACTTTCTCCGACCATTTTTTTTGTGGTATCATAAATTCCTTCGGTGAGTTTTACTATGTTCCAATAAAACACCTGGCTTCCATGATTTGATCCAGTTTCCCCCGTATGGCATAAGCGTATGTGTAACAGACTTTTGTTTCGTGATTTCAGAATTGTTGTCAAACTAGAAGTCGTATTTACCTATGTCATTACCCACATAAAGTATGCGTCATAAGGGGTAAAACAGCTTAGTCAGAGGTCACATGTATTGTATGTAA
Organism: Dreissena rostriformis; assembly: GCA_007657795.1. Classification (NCBI taxonomy): domain Eukaryota; kingdom Metazoa; phylum Mollusca; class Bivalvia; order Myida; family Dreissenidae; genus Dreissena; species Dreissena rostriformis. The sequence continues at coordinate 46,225 of VMBQ01004201.1, read as the reverse complement.
CGTTATGCAGTGGAAAAACAATCAAGAACACCGAAGAAGTTTGCATTGTGATTTTATTCCGCTATTAAAATATGTTCACAAAGCATTCCTATCAATAAGATATATTCATTAGTTTTCAATTCGAAAAATGGTCAGGTACAATAATCAAGCATTCAGGCGGTCGGCCAGACCCTTACGGGCCTTCCCCGCGACTCACAATTAAAATAAATGCGATATCTATCCTAGCTATATTCGAGCAGATCTGATAAAGTACATAAACTGTGGCCCTACTTATATCTAAAAAGCACAAACCAACGTTGCTAGTAAATAATACTTTGTGATCCACAACAGATGTATAATAGCACGTTATAAGTATTATCATATGATTACATACAATTTGTCATGAAGTGAAAACTTATCCAGCCAACCAATGTCAATTTCCCAATCACGCTAATTGAATGTCCGGCTGTAACGTCAGGCGTTGCCTATGGAACATCGAAGTTGGTGTTTTGCTGTGACGTCAGGCGTTGCCCATAGCCCATCGAAGGTGTTGTTCACGTCGAATGCGTTGTTGTTGTTGTAGTTGGTAATAAGTTGTTGTTGTTATTGTTGTCGTCACGAAGTTCGTCTGGCCGTGTGTGTTTTTTGTTCCGTTCCATTGATTTGTGGCGAAGTTATGGGTCTTGGAGCTAGACATTTTTCTCTATAATAACCGTTTTCCGAAGGTGTTTTACGAAACGCTTTCAGATAGTGAGCTAAATTTTGGTATATGCGTCTACTTACATGACCTACAGATGAAGTGTGATGTTCGTTCCTGTCCATTGATTTGTTGCGAAGTTATGGGCCTTGAACTAAGACATTTTCTCTAAAATAGCTGTTGTGCGGTTTCAGAGCGCAAAAGAAGAGCGCTGTGTTTCACAAACCCAGGTCTTGATTTATTTCAAAAGTAGAAGTGTGAGATGTGTTTTGTGAAAAGTGTTTACAAAATGACGGCCTAAAATTCCCATTTGAAGGTTTCCAGATTGTTTTTATAAAATATTATGTTTTGTCAAAAGATTTAAACATTTAGTTTACCCACCCCCTGTTAGCTTAATTATTTGGACCTAAGTAATTATAATATTAAAAACACGTCAATTAACAATGTTTTATTATTTATAGGAAACAAAATATAACACCGATTTTTCAAATTTTCGTCATGACGACGCGATTTTTTCAATCCAAAGAACCCCTTTTATAAAATTGTTGAACAAAACACTATTTTTTTCTGCAGAAAATCACATAGTAATAATTCCGGCTTAAAAACAATAATTTATTCATTTGAATCTATTTTGACAATTCATCCAATATATATAGTTTATCAGGAACTGTTATTGGAATATGTCAATTTGATCTATAATGATGTAGAAGTGACCTATTGACTGTTGTATAAACAGCCGTCTTTGCTGGAAAGACCACCAGCTACTGACTAACTAGACTGTTAAAATAGAGTTTTCCCTCATAAATAAATCTAACTTAAAAACGTAAATATATACACATATCTTTTGGTTTGACAATACTTTCAATTATAATTCGTATGTGCCTATAAATTTAAACGTGAAGGAAAAAAAGTAGATGTATTCTTCTGAACTCCGACTTCTTAGACTAGTTTATTTCCGTCGGCTCTCATTTGAGCGCCTTAGGGTACATGTGCCTATTGTTTTATTAAATACTTTTCGTGGCAAAGCACGTCTTGATTACAATGCTAATTATTCTTTAACTTTCATTATTACGCCGGCGGGCCAGCCCAGTGAGTAGAAGGCCTGACTACAAATCTGAACATCACAGATGTCATCCCTGGCCCGACCACATAACTGACTACAAATCTGAACATCACAGGTGTCATCCCCGGCCCGGCCACATAACTGACTACAAATCTGAACATCACAGGTGTCATCCCCGGCCCGNACAACATTACTGCCAGAGAGTATTGTAGTTCCAGTCCGTTAACAACATTACTGCCAGAGAGTATTGTAGTTCCAGTCCGTTAACAACATTACTGCCAGAGAGTATTGTAGTTCCAGTCCGTTAACAACATTACTGCCAGAGAGTATTGTAGTTCCAGTCCGTTAACAACATTACTGCCAGAGAGTATTGTAGTTCCAGTCCGTTAACAACATTACTGCCAGAGAGTATTGTAGTTCCAGTCCGTTAACAACATTACTGCCAGAGAGTATTGTAGTTCCAGTCCGTTAACAACATTACTGCCAGAGAGTATTGTAGTTCCAGTCCGTTAACAACATTACTGCCAGAGAGTATTGTAGTTCCAGTCCGTTAACAACATTACTGCCAGAGAGTATTGTAGTTCCAGTCCGTTAACAACATTACTGCCAGAGAGTATTGTAGTTCCAGTCCGTTAACAACATTACTGCCAGAGAGTATTGTAGTTCCAGTCCGTTAACAACATTACTGCCAGAGAGTATTGTAGTTCCAGTCCGTTAACAACATTACTGCCAGAGAGTATTGTAGTTCCAGTCCGTTAACAACATTACTGCCAGAGAGTATTGTAGTTCCAGTCCGTTAACAACATTACTGCCAGAGAGTATTGTAGTTCCAGTCCGTTAACAACATTACTGCCAGAGAGTATTGTAGTTCCAGTCCGTTAACAACATTACTGCCAGAGAGTATTGTAGTTCCAGTCCGTTAACAACATTACTGCCAGAGAGTATTGTAGTTCCAGTCCGTTAACAACATTACTGCCAGAGAGTATTGTAGTTCCAGTCCGTTAACAACATTACTGCCAGAGAGTATTGTAGTTCCAGTCCGTTAACAACATTACTGCCAGAGAGTATTGTAGTTCCAGTCCGTTAACAACATTACTGCCAGAGGGTATTGTAGTTCCAGTCCGTTAACAACATTACTGCCAGAGGGTATTGTAGTTCCAGTCCGATAAGAACATTATTGCCGGAGGGTATTCCAGTCCGTTAACAACATTACTGCCAGAGGGTATTGGTCTAGTCCGTTAACAACATTACTGCCAGAGGGTATTGTAGTTTTGCTTGTGTGATTGTATTGAACCATTATTTATTCATCAACAAACCATTTGAACACAATCAACATGTAACTCGCTCCGACCATGTTTGTGTAGTGTCCTTAACTCCTTCGGTGAGTTTTCAATGTTCCAACAAAACACCTGGCTCCCATGAGGTGATGCAGTTTTCCCGTTATGTCATGATAGTATGTGTAATAGACTTTTGTTTCGTGATTTCAGAATTGTTGTCAAACTATAAGTCGTAATAACCTAATGCCATTAACCACATAAAGTATGCGTCATAAGGGGTAAAACAGCATGGTCAGAGGTCAAATGTGTTGCATGTAACGTTATGCAGTGGAATAACAATGTATTCACAACATCAAGAACACCGAAGAAGTTGTCATTGTGATTTTATTTCGCTATTTAACTGTGTTCACAATTTATTCAATTTATTCCTATTAATAAGATATATTGATTAGTTTTCAACTCGTAAAATGTTAAAGTCCCATAATCATACATTCAGGCGGTCGGCCAGACCCTTACGGGCCTGCCCCGCGACTCACAATTAAAATGAATCCGATGTCTATCCTAGATATATCTGATCTGATAAAGTACATAAACTTTGGCCCTCTGTATATCTAAAAACACAAAACAACGGTGCTAGTAAATAATACTTTGTGATCCGCAGCAGATGTTTAATATCATGTTATAAGTATTATCATATGATTACACACAATTTGTCATGAAGTTAAAACTTATCCAGCCAACCAATGTCAAATTCCAAACTGCTTTAACATGTGGTTTTAACATTACATAATTAAATTTAAAGCTATCCTTTAATCGCAGTGGAAACCCGAATATTTTTGACTTATTGTATCATGGGCAATTTTGTAATGTTTCATAAACTATTCATATTTTCGATGTTTATAGCAACTTTAACGGCTTAGTTGAGTGAAGTTTCATGTTGTTACATTTTCCACTGATATACAGCTGTTGACTTTAACATATGGTTACTGTCGCTATCCGATACTATCCTACTTATTTCAAATTCTTATGGTAGATATTTGACCCGTTGCGTTACACAAGCCACTTTTTCTTCAAAATATGTTTTTATTTTTTATTTTATGATATTTAAAATCTATTAAAAAAATAATTACTGGACTAACAAAGTATATCGTTGATAAAACAATAACGTGACGGCTATATTCCTAAAATGTTTGTAAAGTGGTGGGCACATAATTCTGAAATACAATACATGTTATGTTATTGTCAATTGACATGTCGTGAAATCACGTCAAAGGTACTATCGCGTTAATTGAATGTCCGGCTGAAACGTCAGGCGTTGCCTATGGAACATCGAAGTTGTTGTTTGGCTGTGACGTCAGACGTTATCCATGGTCCATCGAAGGTGTTGTTCACGTCGAATGCGTTGTTGCTGTTGTAGTTGTAAATAAGTTGTAGTTGTTAGTGTTGTTGTCACGAAGTTAGGCTGGTCGTGTGTGTGTTTCGTTCCGGTCCATTGATTTGTGGTGAAGTTATGGGTCTTGGAGCTAGACTTTTTCTCTATAATAACCGTTTTCCGGAGGTGTTTTACGAAACGCTTTCAGATATTCAGCTGAATTGTGGTATATGAGTCTACTTACATGACTAACATATGAAGTGTGAGGTTCGTTCCGGTCCATTAATTTTTGGCGAAGTTATGGGCCTTGGACTTGGACATTTTCTTTAAAATAGTTGCTCTGCGGCTTCAACGCGCAGAAGGGGGGGGGGGCGTTGTGTTTCACAAACCCAGGTCTTGTTTTAATTCAATAGTGAAAGTGTGATATGTGTTTTGTGAAAAGTGTTACGAAATAAAGGCCTAAAATTCCCATTTGAAGGTTTCTAAATTGTATTTATAAAATATTATGTTTTGTCAATAGATTTAAACATTAGGTTTACCCCCACATAAGCTATATTATTTGAACCTAAGTAATTTCAATATGTAAAACACAAAGAACCCCTTCTATCAAATTGTTGAAAAGAAAACTGAATACTTTTTTCCATACAATCACTTAGTTGAAACTCCAGTTAAAATACAAGTACTTATTCATTTGAATCTATTTTGACAGTTCATCCAATATATATAGTATATCAGGAACTGTTATTGAATATCTCTATTTGATATATACTTATTTAATGGGTGACCTTTTGACTGTTGTATAAACAGCTTTTTTTGCTAGAAGGACAGCAAGCTACTGTCTAACTAGACTGTTAAAATAGAGTTTTTCCTCATAAATAAATTTTACTTAAAAACTTAAATATATACATATACCTTTTGGTTTGACAATAATTTCAATTATAATTCGTATGTGCCTATAAATTAAAACTTTAGGTCTTTTTAAGTAGGTGTATTCTTCTGAACTCCGACTTGTTAGAATAGTTTAATTCCGTCGGCTCTAATGTGAGAGCCTAAGGGTACATGTGCCTCTTGTTATATTATATACTTTTCGTGGCAAAGCGTGTCTTAATTGCAATGTTATTTATGCTTAAACTTTAATTATTACGCCGGCCAGCCCAGTAAGTAGAAGGCCTGACTACACATCAGGGCATCACAGGTGCCATCCCTGGCCCGCCACATAACTTGTTTTGCGATGGTCATTTTTCTTGTTTTTATGGCTATTCTCAACTACCTCTTAATCAAGTATATTGTAAGCTACATGCATATGTATGTGCATTCAATACTTCTTTGCCAGCTATTCCAGGAACATTGTGAGTTGATGCATTCACAGCTGTGATAAGACTGAACTACTGTAGAAAACAGCAAATGATCTTACAAAAAACCAGAACACCAAACATAAACAAAAACTGATCCCCAAATACTAGCTTTACTTTTAACACTGTGTGTCATCTAGTACCGTTCCCATAGTAAAGTACAATGCATTGAATAAATTTAAAAAAAGCACTTAAAATTACGTTGTATCTTTAATCTCAAGAACAGTTTAAATTGGTAAACTGACCACAGTGATATGAAGGAAATATTGTAGATAGCGGTTTTAAAAAGCCAACAAGAAACAAAACTGAACCTTAAAACTAGCTCCATTTATACTTTGTGTTGTCTAGTAGTGTTTAAATATATAAGTACATTGTATTTATTTAATATATGTATAATATCGCTATATTACATATTATTTTTGTTCTGTTTTGTTCAATTGCACTGCAACAGTATAATGTCATCAATAAGGCATATTAAAGCATTAATTCGAAACTACGCATATGCATAGCACAGTTGGCACGAGTCACACACTGATAAAATACCGTTATAAAAACATATAAACAACCATTATCAACATACCATTTTAAAGACACAGTATACCACAATATTTGAAATATTTATTATTGTAGACACATACCATAAAAACCACACAGCATATTACTGTAAAACACACCATTACATCATAAACACATAGCGTACGATTATTCACACACACATTATAATAATTATAAATACTAAACTGTCAATTATTTAAACACTACGTGCCGTGATATCGACACAGCACATAATAAAGCACCGTATCTATGACTACCATATATCATAAAGTCCTCGTGAAACTTGCTGAAAAACGCCAGTCATTTTGACAGGCATTTTATTCAATGGTCCCGGTATTAACAAAAACTGCCGGATTGAAAGAAATGCACATACAGGTCACACTTTAATACTCTGCTTGCCGTCCGAACCTACATGTTAACAAAACATGTCAATTCAAATGAAATTGTGTTGGTCAGGACCGTGGAACAGGTAATTTTGCGAAGACTGGGCTCACTGTAATATACACATAACATTCCATGATAAACACACATCGTATCGTGATAACCTCATATAATACAAACATAAAGTAAATTAACAACCAACTACAATGTATATGCAATATCAATTAAAAAACGGTCGAGGATTCAGCATCATCGTAAACTTCGTCATGTTTTGCTCCTTAATTGTCAAACTAAAAATCATCGCCACTTCCACAAACGTCATCATCATGAAAGCAGCAACATAGCCGTCATAAGTACAATAAAAATAATCACCATAATCATGATCACCACCACCATCATCTTACTATAAGTAATCATTATCTTCAACTTCGTTGTTGTTGTCAAAAATGGCATATTTATTTGTTTTACAGGTGATATGCAAGCCACGGCGAGATTCGTTAAAAAACACATATTTTTCTTCTGAGAGGCAGACTTAAAACATAATGGCGAGTCTGGCCGACGTTTTCACCGAGAAAGAAAGGACGAACTGGCTGAAGGCATGGCTGGCAGTGGATATTGCAAAGTCTGGTTTAGATCAGTTCGCGGAGAACGAGGCTAAAACTGTTCACGCCAATATATATACTGCCGTCTGGTCAAGTATAAAGGCGCCAGCTTCGTGCTTTGGCTGTCACACCGCAAACTTGCTGAAATGTCCCACACAAGGAATATGCAATAAAAGAAGCGCAAACAGCTCATGTACGGCTATGCATGATACAGCGGCAAAACAACCACGACCTTGTCGTACAAACGTGTGCAATACAGTTCTCGAGGAAATAAAACATCTTCATAAGTTTTCAAATCCTTCATTGAAAAATACAAATGCAGAGCTATGGGCACGAAATCCTTGGCAAATTGCCAAGGCGTATTTACCTCCGGATGGATATACTGGAAAGAATTCAGTGAAAGATACAGACTTCAACGGAATCATCAGTTTTATGATGAACTGTAAACACTTCGACAACAAGTTTTCTTTCCCCATAGCTCCAGGAAAAAGCAATCCTCCATGTCTATTGACAAAGGTAAACGCCATGTTTCTTATTTTTATAGTGTATCTGACATAAACATTCTTCTTTTAATAATACCCCCACGGTCAAATTAAGAGGTCTTAGGTCAAATTTTGCCGTAAAGGATAACCAATTCCTGTTTAAATCATAATTTTACCATATATTGATGGATTTTTTAATAAAACTTAACACAAATGTAAATCTTAATAAGACGATGTGTCGAGTGTAATATCTTGCTCCCTATCTGTTTAGTCAAGGGCATTCTTAGAGGTCACACATCAATCATCCATAACAGCCTAAATACCTGGAGGACACGGTGTGAGGCGTATAACATCAGTTTCTGTAGCTCATTGTTCGCGGTTACTCTCAGAGGTCGAAAGTCACATTTGATCATAAACAGCTTGTCCGTACTGTAACATTTTCATTAATCATGATTTTTTTTAAATAATTAACCATGCTGGACCATTATGAGGAAATTTCATGTCGCGTTAAACAACCGCACCTTACCCTTAAAATTCAGTCTCACTTGGAGGTCATAGGTAAAATTCGGCCATAAAAAGCCTGTCCGCACCATCAGTTTGTCATTAATCATCAATTATTAAATAATTTACTATATTTGACCATTATGAGGAGATTTTGTTTCGCGTTAATCATCCCCCACCTTTCCTCTAAGTACAAGGTCTAACTTAGAGGTCAAAGGTAAAATTTACCGTAAAAACGCTCCACACTGATCTTTGCTTAAGATACTACGATTAACCCTTGTGTGGAGAATTACTTTGCCCGACTTGTCTAAGACGGGTTATTTTACTTTCGGAAAAGTAAAAAAAAACACTTCTTTCAATTCCCCGCGGACAAGTTTAATTTCGATATAAATACATGTGGTGATGACATTATTTGAGTTTACCATTATATGGCTTGAAAAACAGGGTTGGCATAAAACCCAGGTTTTATAGTATTGACAGGCCTGGGCGGGTAATACTGGGAAAACCCGGATTTTACTGGGTTTTACTGGGCAATAGCGGGCAATACTGGATAATAAAGATATTGCAATATTGTATAACTTATACGATAATAATCAGTTTGTACATATTAAAAGAACATAATTATCTATAAACAATTTTTAACTATTAGTTACATTGTCAACTTCTAATTCATGTGAAAACACATTCATAATTCCTTCTCATGTTCATGAAAATAGAAATTCTTTTTCTTTGTCTGTTTGGATGGGAGGCGGTAAACTACAACGGGCGAGGCATGGTATGGTATTGCGCAAGGGGGGGGGGTTAGAGGGTTAGGGTTAGGGTTAGGGTTAGTGTTAGGGGTCGGGTTAGGGTTTGGGTTAGCCTAAACCCAACCCTAACCCTAACCCGACCCCTAACCCTAACCCTTACCCTAACCCTTTTTTGGGGTTATCACCCCTATACCATGCCTCGCCCGTTGTAGTTTTCCGCCTCCCCTGTTTTGGATTGGCATTACTTGGGTATCGAAGATATTACACAATTATACAACAGCACAACTTGCATAATGATAATAATGATTTAGTACATAACAGAAAATGAATATTAATTTTAGCAATTCTATTCTATTATTTACACTGTTAACTTCTACTTCATGTGGATGCATATTAATAATTACTTTTTTTCAGCAAAAAAGTGCAATTCATTTTGTGTTTGTTTTGGATGGTTTGGATGGGCTTTACTGGGTAATGGAGATATGACACAATTCTATAACTTATATAATTATTAGTCTTTATAAAAATATATCCATTAATTATTAGTAATTAGTAACTATTTGTTACATTTTAACCAACTACATCATGTGGAAAGTTTGGAATCCTAATAATACTTTCGTATTTTTACATAAATAAAATTCAATGTAATGGTCTTTATGGACAATACTGGGTATAACTTGGTATCTGTGTTTTATCTGATTTACATTTAATTAACTCACTTACAATATTTTTCTTAAAATATGATATGATATGTAAGAGAATGGTATTTATGAAGGAAAAGGGAAATGAGTAAAGACATGATGGATTATACATGTAATTTATCTTTTGTTATCATTCAAATTATTTAGTTGATCTCATGTTGCATTAAGACCCATGCCCCAGTTAAGTGTTTTAAATTATTGACACAGTTTTGTGTCATCATCTATGACACTCACACAGTTTGTACAACCAAAAATCACACTGGGCCACTTAGATAAACATAGGACCTATTTGGGCCACATAAGGGCCCTATTAGGGCCAGACAAAGATCCTCTAACTGTTTATTAGGGGCAATAAAAGATACACAGATAAGAGTCAATTACGGCCCTTTCATAAACTGTGAAAACATGCTTTGATTGCTACAGTTAGTGACAGATTCCTGTTAAGAAACTGTGACTAGATATTGTTATTAATAAAACAACAGTCACTTTAAAGTCTGCAGTAAAAATTTAAAATATCATACAGTGACAATATTTTAATTCTATTTCAATATTATTGCGAACAATTCTACAGCATTTGCTAACTCTTTTTTCTTTACAATAGAGGCTAGCAGAGTAGTAAGGATGATAAAAAACAATTACAACTACTTGTTTCATGAAGAAAAAATAGTATTGCCCAGTATTGCCCAGTATTGCCCACTTTCATAGTATTGCCCGTGGCGGGAAAACAGGGTTTTCCCGGCGGGTTTTCCCGGGGGCGGGTTTTTCGTGCCAACCCTGTTGAAAAATGTAGAACTAAATCGCTCTACGAACTTTTGCGGACATATTGAACGACTTAAACAATGACTCCAATAAACCACTTCTCAAACTTCGTTTGGCGGATGTAAACATTTTTTAACCAAATCATTTCATATAACTATCGTGAAACAGTGTGACCGTACCGTGATATGTCGTGGTACGCTGTTGTGGTTTCACCAGCGAATTAATTTCAATCAGTACAATAAAACACGCTATTGTAATTATTCATACGTATATTCAAATGCGGAAATTTTGCTACTGCATTTATTTCATTCGCGCAAACATGTTTATCCGTAGTCGGAGTTACTCCGAACGTTGATATGTTAATGCATTCCCTATTTGCTTTTAAATTAACAAAACACCTTCGAAAATTGTTTCATGCACAAACGAGTCGCAATATTACAACAACACCATAATACTTATTATCTTTAAAATACCATCGATACTTTTATTTGGCTGTGTAAATAATAGAATAGAATTGCTAATATGGCCATCAACATATATTTAATTGATATTAAACGTGTGTACTCCGCTAAAATAGTATACCAAACAACATTGTCCATTAGTGTCATACCTATCACGGACTTCAACAGCTTCTGGTCTCTCCAGAAACTGTTCAAACAGGGCAAGTCAAAATTGATTAAGTCTTCAAATAAGATGACTGGTATGTAGTGTTTTACCCAGGAGGGCATAGCGGCATGACGAACAAAATGTATAAAACATTGCATTATAACGTGCGGTTAATTCAATAAAAAGGCAAACATAGCGAGAAATGCAATGTTTAGGGAATTATGAACGCGTTAGTGGCAGTATGGGGAAAAATAACAACAGCTATAAACATTCACTCTTACGTGGTAATGTTTTGTTATTGATGTATTTAACTGAATTTAATTAATCTATTTAATATGTTTATGTTGTCGATACTTTCCATGTCACGCTTATTCCATTAAAGTAAAATGTACAGAGTGACGAACATTGTACGGCAGAATAACAGATACATAAAACCATGTGTCAGTTTCCATTTTCGAACGATAATCTTGTGTTTTTTTTGCGAGTAGAATAAACTTCAATTTACAAGCACTCTTTTGTCATTGACATTCGTTCTTTGTGTAAATTTCTAATAAATATATGTTGTTTGTATATAAAACCTTTTCTAAATCGTTGATGGACACATTTAATTAAGCCTCACTAATAACATTACGTATAGTCGTTGATTTTATTTGTTATTTGTCAGTTTCACCAATACTTATAATTTAATTTCTCCAAAGTCCGCCATCTTGGAATAGTGACGTATGCGATAGCTGTGAATAGCGTATATGTCTGACTATATTTGCGAGCTAATTGTTAGGTATGATATTATTCGGCGACTACTCGAGAAGCTCCTATAGCTCGCGTTGGGCAATTTAACCAACCAATTTAACATAAACTGGTTCGCGTTGGGCAATTCCAATCAATTTGACATAAACTAGTTCGCGTTGGGCGATTCCAATCAATTTAACATAAACGCATACGTTTGTTATCGGTAAAAAAGTATAATTACGTTTGTTGATCTCATACGATATTTACACAATCATGTGGTGTAATTGTTTAATGTAAAGGCTATTTGGGGTGGAAATGGGTCGTTTAGTAGAAAAAATACGTCCTTAGGAATACGATATTCTGCGGGTCTCAAAGAAAAGAAAATGCTATAGATTTAACACTCCAGTGGATTTAATTTGCTGGATTAAAATCCTCGATTGCATGTGAAAACCTATGGAGTAAATCAAGAACAGTCCGAGCAATACACAACGACAGTCGCTGTTTGAGTCAACATCTAGGCTAACAATTTTAGTGTCAAGTTGCAATTACGAGAGTTATCGATGAGAGCGTGTGGCGGCTTTTGCTTTTGCAAATCGCAATTAATGCGATTCTTCAAAACTGCGGTGCGCCGCATCTCCACGCAATAAAACTTGATAAAACACAACTGATATGCCATAGAAGTCAATTAAATATCAGAAACATTACCATACGAAAGCATTTATTAAAGAAAATGGTATTCCAAATAATAACTGTTCACTAATACTGCTGAGGCTCAAGGGTAACAAGATTATCGAAGTCTTACATAACTAAAACACTTAAATTATAATCATAAATCGCATGCCAACCAATATGTTAAATAGCAGGAAACAGTGCAGAGAGGTCAAACTACTTTTGTTAAATGGTTAAGTAATGTGTACGTAAATGTCACACATGTCACATATGTCTCAATAATGAATGTAAAAGTATTGATGATTACTCATGTGCATGTAGAAAAAGTGTGATGTGGATAACGCGAAAAAATAATTACATGTTGAATTGAAAGTTCATGCAAGCATTCATATATCTAGATTTTCAAAAAAGATCAAACAATCTTGTGGCATGTTCTAAAAGATATGTTATGCATCTTTGACTCCATGTTTGCCGCATATATAAACGTTGATATGCAAATGTGTGTGCCCTTCTTATACTGGATTTTGTTGCGGTAGATGCATGTTCATTGAAATCGATTTAATGCACAGACTTTTGCAAGCAAACAAAACACGCCATAAAGAAAAGGTCAATGCAAAATACATACATACTAGTTTTATTTGAAGATTAATCGCATTATAAATATATTTAACGTTGAAAAAAATCATCAATATTTGATAATAGACATGGCGTGTTGATATTTAAAGGCGCGTGAGATTGGAAGGACTGTCCGTCATTCGTCTAAGTGTAAACTCACAGACGCAGATCTCCAGGACATCTTCACAACACTGACTAACCTGCTGACTGACCCAATGTGCCTAGCACACGACTTCGCATCACAGGAGGCTGTGAAGCAATTAGCAAAGGTAATAGTTATTGTTATATGTCGAATCGTATCTATGTATTCTTTGATGTTCCCCACAAAGGGGATTAAACTCTTATATGTGTTATGAAGCAATACCATTCAAGTCGTAATGTACAAGTGAGCAAAGCGATGTATAATCTGAACTACATTTTATTAGCTAAGTTGAAGATAAACATTTCAGGCGCTTTGAATAATTTTATGATGTCGATGCTGGGAAGCTAAATGTTACAGCACCTCATATTTGTAATTGTTAAGCATTCACAATCTCTTGATACTCGATAATATGGGGCAGTTCCTGAATGGAAGAAGTCTGGTGAACGTGTGTCTAATATACGCTTTCTCAAATACAGCTGCAAAACGACGGATTAAAGATAACAACGGAGGAAATTATCCATTTACTAGACGCTGTTCAAGAGAAACTTAAGGAAGTTCACAATAAAGCTGAGACGACTATTGACGAGATCAGAGTATCCATTAAACGCTTCATGAATGATATCGGGGAGCATACGGACAAATGTATACAGAAACTTGATGAACACACTGCAAAATGTAAAGATACAATTTATAGACATTGCCGAAAGCCTGCCGAATCAAACTACCAGCAATCCTGTGAAGGTATGTCTGACTTCATATGGTACTTTAAATCCCATATCAATAACTCATAGTTTGCAAAAAAACACTAAATGTGTGTGTGATACCTGATGCAATCCCTTTGAACTCGTCTTCGTGGTTAATGTTTTACTATTTTTCTAATTAAACTCAAGTAACTACCTAAAATTTGTATCGGATATATTGGAATGAAACTGAGAGATAAACAGCTCAATAAAATGTAATTCAATAATGTAGTTTACATTATCGTAATGCATGTCTTTTTTATTAAAATGGATTTGTAGTAATAATACTCTTTAAGCTACATGTATTGTATATACTCATGGCCATAAACACATATTTGATTATATTGATTTACGCATATGTTAACAAAGTTTTAAATTTTACAATTATCATTACGCTTCTATCACTGTGCTGGATTTATTATAACGAAGGCTAAGGCCGAAAGGTTCTCACCCGAGACCCGAAAGAACTTAAGTGTTCTGAGCAAGCAGTGTTCACTATAGACTTGTAAAGAAAACTGCCCCTTATCAGCAATGTTTTTCAACGGACCGTAATATTTAAACAATTACGTACTCATTATTGAGACATCGTTTACACAAACGTTCTGAGCAGTTTTTATGATGATTTTGCAATAAATGTTACGTATGTTACGTATGAAGTGTTCACAACGTTTCAAAATAGACTTGTAAGAAATAAGTGCTCCTTTGAGAATTTGGCCAACACTTTTGTAGTTATAAACATAGGTATCAAAAAACAATAGTTGTTACATCGACGAAAGAGTATTATTCGGGGGTTTTCAAACGCGCTTATAAAAACATAATGCTCGGTGCGTGCGTGTCTGTTAAACATTTCTTATTACCACTTCTGCCCTGAACCACGAGGCGCTTTGTAATGAAATTTCACAGGAATGAGGGGTGACTTTCTTTCACATGTTTTACAAAACTTTCCTGTACATTGCTTATGTAGGTCAATAGAGGAAACAATGTATACTGAAAAATGAATACTGCAAACATCTTTTCTGGAACCACAAGGATCAGGATTTTAATAGTTGACGTGTAAACTCGTCTAGTGGTCCTTTACTCAATATGTTCAAGCCCTACCACAGGAGTAATAAATGGCCATGCACCAATGGGTCAAATGATTTCAATAGACTTAAATAGCTTATTATAATCTTCCTCTCTAAAACGTCGTATGGTGGACTTCTACCAAACTATTTCGAGTCATGCCTCTTGGTTTAAACCTTGCCCAACCCCGATGATACATCTTCTTTATCTTATATGTTTATGGTTAAAACTTTAGACAAACTTTTGACATTTTCAATAAAAACCGCAAGGCCAAGATATTTGGATTTTGGCACATATAATTATCTTCCGGTTCTCTACTTAGTTTGTTCGAGTCATGCTACTGGGGTCAACACTTTCACCGCCTTAGGGGGGAACTGGTTTCCATGGAAAACGTTTACAGTCCAACATATGTACATCGGTCAGTCAAGGGAAGTTTCCCATATGGCTGTTGTGTGCAGGCGGCCGCTGTACTCAGGTTACCACTTTTTAGATGGTTATTCAGATGATAGTATCATTCTTATTGTTCAACCCACTGAATTCTTCGTACATTTTTGGACGCTTTGAAATCACATTCCAAATTTGTCTTATTAGTTCATACGTACGCATAATCACAACTGCTCTTGCGTGCGTCCAACGCATTACTTATTTAACAGATTCAGACAGTTTCACACACGTAAACGCTCCCCTAATATGTGGAACTTGCTTTTACAACTAATTGCTAATCCGTTATTTATTATTCCGATTGCATGTAAAATTGACTTTACGCTAGAAAGCTCGTTAACAGAATGATCTTAAAATGTTTTTTGCAAATCCATATATAGTTGTGTAATTGCAACCTCAATTTTGTCAGTACTTATTAGCTGTCATGTAATTAGCGATAAGTACTTAAAACATGTTACAAACTCTGACTTAATATTATGTTAAAGATTTCCCAATTACTATCCAAGGTAAACAAACCATCTCAACTCCCTATTTTTTGTTTGATCACAGTTGGTCGCATATATCTTATGAAAGTCGGTGGTAAGAGGCAACACGGCAGATTGATTTGAGTGTTTACTTTTCGCACCTTGAAATGACTTCCTCATGATCGCATAACACAGGTGCCAATTGGCTTTTGTGGTTTAATATACTGGCTGTTGGCCGACATATTCTGGTGACCGTTTAACTCAGGTGTAAGTCAGTTGAAAAACATGGCCATCAGGGTGTGCGAGTTTCGTTATGTGTTTATAGTGAAATATTGTGAACGCATTTTTTGTCCAATCTAAATTCAATTTGCGCAGACATTTTCTTCGCATGATATATCGGCCAAGTTCATTGTTTTTGTTAAACATCACACAATTTGCTCGTACTATTCAGTACTATTCAGTTCCCCAAAGTATCAGATAAACGATCTTATATTTAGGCCCACTTATATTTCATTTTAAAGGTGCATACAGTTTTATCTTAATAAAACAATATTTTAAGGAATTTATGTCAGAATATATGTTGCTGAATTTTTATTTCAGATCTCCGTCGACGTTTAATTGATCATTACAATGACACCTCTAGCAATGTGCCACTTTCAGCTTTGGATCAGAATCTTGATAAACGTATAACAGAAATATACGCAACACCTACACTACATCGAGTCGACGTAAAGAAAGATGGTACACGCAAGAAAGAGGAAACAATACTTTCTTACAAAGAAATGTTTTATAGAAATGATAATTCAAATAGACGCATCTACGTACAAGGCAATCCCGGCAGCGGAAAGTCGACGTTTGCAGCTAAGTTAGTTCATGATTGGTGCCACGAAAATCAACCTGTATCGACTTCTTCCACTGAAATTACAGCGTTTTGTGATGTTTTAACAATTACAAAATTCAAATTCCTTTTTTTTATCTCATTGAGAGATGCGCGGGGACAGAAGGATATAACTCAGATGATTAAAGTCCAGCTTATTGATCGCATTTATTCCGAAAAAGATGTTGACCGTGTGTCCGAACTTGTTTACAAAATAATGGAAACTGAAGTATGTCTCATAGTTCGAGATGGCCTAGACGAATGGGTGGCTCCTGATGGTTGTAACCTAGCAGAGCCTTCAATGACAGGATTACAGAAGAGCAAATGCACGGTTCTTACAACAGCTCGCCCGTGGAAACTGGCTGATGAACGTATCAAGAATTCTCAAATCGACATCCTGTTAGAGATTGAGGGTATTGCCAATGCGGATAAGTTTTGTGAACAATTACTCGCGTGCATAATTGACGAGGATGAGGATCTGGTCAAAACTGTAGAGGAATTTCAAAAATTCGTTGAAAGGCGTAAGCTTAAATTGTTATCATCTTCACCGATGCTTTATACGCTGGTCATCTGTACATGGGTAGGCACGATGAAAGAGGAGGAACAGTTGAATAACTCTTCCTTGTGTTCATTGTACACCACTTTGCTTGAAAGTCTCTGTAAAAAGGCGAACAGTACAACTGGTTATTTTAATGATTCAAACCCTTCTCCTGTAGAGTGCTTTTCTAGCACAAGGTTCATACAGCCAAACATTGAACACTTAGATGAGCTAGCTGCTGCAGCTTGTAAATTGTTGTTCTCCTTTGAAAGAGAAACATCTATTGTTTTTAGTGACATGACTTTGTCCAACTATATTTCCCGTGAGGAGTTCACAGTTTGCAAGGAATTTGCTCTCAAGGCTGGAATATTAACCAACAGAAAGGATAAAAGTCGCACAGGTAGCTCGAACTCGTTTATTCACAAAACTATGCAGGAATTCCTCGCAGCATATTATATCGCACGAAATGCACGTGTCATTGATGACATTATTGACGGATATCTGAAACACTACACAAATTCCTATCTCGATATATCACAAGTGTTCATATTCCTGTGTGGAATGAACATCGTTGCTGCCAATACAATGTCAGGTTTGATGAACGAATGTGACATTGCTCATTGCAAATGTTCCTCCGATTGGCCATGTGCATTTCAGAAAATCATTATGGATGGAGTCAGGGAGGCAGGAGCCAGCAAACAGGATGGCATATGCCCGAAACTCAGTCACTTTTACATT
>VMBQ01004201.1:0-15645 GCA_007657795.1 Dreissena rostriformis | reverse complement strand
AATATAATGTTTTTGTTATGACCTTTAAGAAGTTGCTTTAATACATGTTGGATTCCCTATTCCTAATCAACGACTAAATTTTTTCTCCCTCTTTCTGATGTCTTTATATATATATATATATATATATATATATAAACATAACAAAGACAATGCGGGTACACATATTTAAGTACACGACTTTGATAAACATAGCCAGTGTAGCCATATCTCAGTGTAGCGATTTCCTACCCAATATGTTCACAAATGAATGGAGCATCGATCGTCGCAGTAATGGTTTTGTCATGGCAAAAGGGATATAGATTTCGGCTTATGGAACCAGTTAAGTTACAGAAAATGTGTTTCAATAATTGATTAACAAATATGGGAGGTGTTTATTGTAATATCATATAAGGCATCTATGGTGTAAAATTACTGAAATATGAACATTTACAAATGTGTAAATATGATCACAAATATTTTATATTTGACCGCTTAAATAGCGCACTCCAATGATCGTATAGTGAAAGTTACAGTCTGCCAGTGTTAAATAGTGCATTCCAATGAACGTATAGTGACAGTTACAGTCGGTCAGTTTAAATAGTGCATTCTTATGAGCGTTTAGTGAACGTAACAGTCTCTTAGTGTTAAATAGTGCATTCCAATTAACGTATAGTGAACGTTACAGTCTGTCAGTGTTTAATAGTGCATTACAATGAACGTATAGTGAACGTTACAGTCTGTCAGTGTTAAATAGTGCATTCCAATGAACGTATAGTGAACGTTACAGTCTGTCAGTGTTAAATAGTGCATTCAAATGAACGTATAGTGAACGTTACAGTATGTCAGTGTTAAATAGTGCATAACAATGAACGTATAGTGAACGTTACAGTCTGTCAGTGTTAAATAGTGCATTCCAATCAACGTAAAGGGAACGTTATAGTCTGTCAGTGTTAAATAGTGAATTCCAGTGAACGTATAGTGAATGTTACAGTCTGTCAGTCTTAAAAAGTGCATTTCAATGAACGTATAGTGAACGTTACAGTCTGTCAGTGTTCAATAGTGTACTCAATGAACGTATAGTGAACGTTACTTTCTGTCAGTGTTAAATAGTGCATTCCAATGAACGTATAGTGAACGTTACAGTATGTCAGTGTTAAATAGTACATTCCAATAAACGTTTAGTGAACGTTACAGTCTGTCAGTGTTCAATAGTGCATTTCAAAGAACGTATAGTGAACGTTACAGTCTGTCAGTGTGAACCTGAGTTATACTTAAGAAACAATCGGACACAAACATGTAATTTTAAATTATTTAAAACCAAACAGTTCTACACACATACTTTTTAGTCAAATGCATTTTAATTTGTTTTGACTGTTCATTAACTTAAAATGATTTTAATCCTTGAGAACTGATTTGGATTGTGGATTTAATGTCAACGGACTTGATTTATTAAGTTTTTTTTGTTAAGCAATACATTATATTTTCAGATGCTGTCTTTTTCTGTCTGGCCACATCGGAAGGTCCGATCTTGATTGCCATCAACAAAGCAGGGCCAGCATCGTGTGGGGATCCTCCTCCAGTACTGCCCTCAATACAATACATTGAAATGAATTTTGTCACATGTTCCTCTTCTTGTCTACGGAGTCTGTTCAGCACGCTACTGACACTCGATCATGAGGTGCAGTGCAAGCTACGTTTATGTGCCATAATATCGTCCGTAGAGGGGGCAGTCAGAGGATCAACAGAATATACATCGGCAACAATACGGACGGATTTTAACAATACATTCCACATACATTGTTCTCAAAATGGTCCTTTGGTTTTGATGGCTCTACATGGTCTGAATATCAAATGGCTGCGTATCAATGGGTTGGAGAAAGACATGATAACATACTTTGTACTTTCCTTGCATAAGTCACTTCAATCACGCTCACAACTGGAGAGATTTGATATAAGCGTGAACGCTATTAGTACCAATTTGTGGGAGGCTGTGCACAGTCTGAATATCAAGACTGTGACTCTGAGTCAGAAGAGTAGGTGGAAGGGTGTGATAGTCAATAGTGTATCGAAGTTGTCGCAGGTTCTTATATCGCCCACACAGATGGAAACGATTATAATTGATATGAATGCTCATCCCGATCTGCTAGAGGCTCTGTGTGGTCGGAATACAAAAAGCCTCTGTCTCTATGGAAGGGGGGAACATTTGGAAGAAAATCATGTATCGGCGTTGTGTAAGTCGCTATCGTCGCTCAAACAGCTTGTTACGCTTGATGTTATGGTAAAAAATAACAGTCCTGGTCTGTGGAAGGCCTTCCATGGGCTGAATATTAAGAGTCTTATTCTGAGTGGTGGATTAAGAGGAGTAAACATGAAACATGCATCGGCCTTTTCACAGTTACTAGCATCGCTCACACGCCTGGAAACGCTAAGTATCGAAGTACTCGAAGACAGCCAAGGTCTATGGGAGACAATCCGTGGTCTGCATATCACGCGTCTGTGTCTGAGTTGGAGTGATTCGAAAGGAGTGGTGAATCATGTAGAGGTAATGTCGAAGTCTCTTTCATCGCTCACACGCCTGGAAACGCTTAGTATCGGTTTACTCGAAGACAGCCAAGGTCTATGGGAGACAATCCGTGGTCTGCATATCAGGCGCCTGTGTCTGAATTTGATTGAATTGGGAGAAATGGCGAATCATGTTGAGGCAATGTCGAAGTCACTATCATCGCTCACACAACTGGAAACGCTTAGTATTTATGTGGCATTTAGCAGCAAAGAACTATGGCAGGCTCTGAATAATCTGAATATAAAGAGTCTGAGTCTGAGTGGTTCGAATGGAGGTATTCCACCATTTTATGGTGATGACTCGTTATCTCAGGCACTATCATCGCTCTCACAGCTAGACACGCTTACACTATATATGAGTGAATATGCAGACCTACAGCTACCTCAAACATTGAAGTATTTAAATATCTACTGGTATGCATGGAATAAACACAAGCTTGTGGACACACTGTCTGCGTGTACACAGAGAGTTGAGATTAAGCTGCATTTTGGTGTGACTGGTTATGAAACAAAACAGCAATACATTGAAGAATTAGAGCAACTGAAGACGATGAAAAATGTTAAAATGACACGCTTCCTGATATATAACTGGAATTCCTCAATAGAAACTGGTTCTAACTGGTGTGTTCAAAACGTTGTTGTTGACGTTGATGGTAATGATGATGATGATCATGGTGATGAGGAGCTATATAAACAATTCATAGACAATGTGACTACGTTGAATCGTATTTCTATGAGATTTTGTATAAATTAAGATCCAGTTTCGATCTTACATGAGCGGAAATAGTTCTTAATACATTCATCTGCATTTCTTATTTATCATATTTACATTATTTGTTTTGCCCAGAAATGTTTAAGATGCTGTAACGAGACCGAGGGCACCTTTCTTGAGCTTTTATGTTTTTACTGCTACAATTAATATTTATGCTAAGTTTTAAGTATCTGTAGTTTTTGATAATGAATTTCTTAATTGCTTAAAAGTTTATAATTATTTATTTTTGCTGAATAATAATTGCAATAGCTCACCAAATCAAAGAGTGTTCATGTGGAGCTTTTAAGATACCGTTTTTCCGTCGTCCGTCAGTTATTGCATGCGTCCTCAAACGTTTGAACCTAATGACTTCTCCTTCTGAACCGCTGTGCAGACATTAATGACATTACTCAGAAATTATTCTTTGGACACATTTTTTCAAGTTTGTTTCAGAACGGTTTGGTCTGTTCCTTATGTACATTATGTCAAAGGATCTAAAGATATGTGTTTTACATGAAACTTTACCAACCTTCTCTGAAAACACAAGGGTCAGGTGTTTAATATTTGGCGTGTAACTTCATCTATTGATCCTCTACAAAGTGTGTTCAAATCATGCCCCTTCGGCAAAAATGTCCACTTCCTTAGAGTCACTTGAATAATATAGATTTAAATAAGTATTTACTTTAAAACTGTTCTTCTCTTAAACTGCAAGGGTCAGGGCTTTACTATTTGGTGCGTAACATTTTGTGGTGGTACACATCAAATGTTGTTTCAAAAATCTGTCTGAGGTAAAAATTGCGCCGCACTAGTGGTTACTGGTTTTCCTTATATGTGTTTAGTGAAAACTTTAAAACTCTTATCCTCTGTAACCACAAGGCTATGATGTTTGTTAGTGTGCATTTCACATTTTAAAATGATTCTCTGCAGTTCAGCTAAGTTTGTTTAAAAAATTACCCTGGTGTAAAGACAAGTTTTTTTTTCATGTAGACTCAAATACTGAATAACGTAAAACATCTTCCCAAAAATGGGAATGTTCTGAGTTTTATAGCTGTTGTGTAAAATTGAATGGTTTTCAAATACTGAGTTTGTTTGAATCATGTCCCTGTGGTAAACAAATTAATCACATCCAAGGGGTCATATGATTTATATAGACTTATTTTGTCAACAACTTTTAAAAATCGTATCCTCTGAAACTCCGTGGGTATGGGGTTTGATATTTGGTGTGCGAGATTGCATGGCGGTCATCTTCTAAGATTGTTCAAATCGCGCCCAAGGGGTCAACATCTAGCACATCCTTTTGGCTACTTGTTTGTTTGTATGTTATAACAACTGTAATGCGTTCTTATATTGTCTCTGGCCATATCAAAAGTGTTCCATACATAGTACACAACTTCTGTTAAAGCCACAGTTATTACTTAAACATCACAAAGTCTGCCCATAACATATTTTATTTCCATGTTTCATGAGGGCGACCGAAGGCCTTTTCTAAATATTACGTTGGTATCAGCGTTAGTGTATTTTAATCCTCTGCTGGTTTCACATGAGTGGATTATAAGTTTTTATTCCCAGGTCGTCCGTCTGTCCTATATGTAAACAATCTTGATCTTGCAAAAACTCAACAATTACTTAAGAACGATTGATTACGAATATGGATAGAGGGCCGTACGGGGAATATGATTATTATTTTGTCATGTTTGTCGTTATTTTTTATTTTATGGTTGCAGTCATAATTTAAGTCTAAAATCGGGAAATTGCCATGAGCAAATCATACCTAAGTTAGTTTGATGTACCTTGTGGAAATTCTGTTCTTTCTCTCTAGAGAACTGCGGTTGTGTATGTAGCAAAGTTCTTGTTTAAATTGTTTTGATTGTTTAAGTATTGTTAATCATCATTGGTGTCGCACTGAAGTGCGGCGACTAGTATGTAATACGTTTTTTTTTCGCTTATGGGAGAAGTTATTTTAGGGATCAATGTTTATATTTTTGTTGTCAGAATATCTTGCATAGTGGTGATTTTTTGTGTAAATTATACTTATGTTGTAATGCCGTTTTGATGATGATGTGGCGATTGTGGTGATGTAAATGTTGAGTGAGAAGATGATTATAAGGAATGTTATTTTAGAAGAGGGAAATTATTCACACGTACGGGAAGATTAGTGTTCTGTTATATCATAATTAAATATATGGTTTATTCAAGATACAATAAAAATACAGTCCATGATTATACAAGTTCATAATGACATATATAAAAGCATGAACATGTGATCAGTATTGAATTTCTTAAGTTGTTAATTAAAGTATCAATACATAAAAAAGGTCTAGGACAAATGGATTACAATATTTAAAATCTATTAAACATTGTTATAATTATAACATATAAAACAACAAAGACGAATATGTTCAAGATAGTGAGATGTCAAATTTAAGTAATACATTATACACAATTAAGCATAACAATATGTACACAGGTTTCTTTGACTAAATGCTTTATGACTAACATAGCTTAATTAGTTTCTGTAGGTACTTATAATATCAGTTTGTATTAATTCAATAAACTTTATCATGTTTCGTCTTTTCCAGTAATATTTATTTATGTACAATTTTCTAATATGATCATGTAAGGAACATTCTAATAATCAAAGTACTGACAGTACTGGTGTGACGATGCTTTTGAAGAGGATGGATATAAAAGCATAAATTTAAGTTTATCTATATCACCACAATTGTGTATGTGGGTACGAACATTTTGGGAACGAAAAAACTATTGGATACGAAAATGTTAGGTACGAAAACATTATGCCAAAAGACCAATTTGGGTACAAAAAAATGTGGGTACGAAAAACAATTTGGTTCGAACACAAATTTTGGGTAGGAAAAAAATGTGGGTACGAAAAAAAAATTGGGATACGAAACAAAATTTGGGTTCGAAAAATAAATTGGGTACGAAAATAAAGTGGGTACGAAATTTGTTTGGAGGGGAACGGGGAAATAGTACCCATAGGGAACTTGACCCATTCAGCCGAACTGGGAGGAGGGTTACATTCTCGATCAGATAAAAAAAATAACTAGAAATGGCCCGGCAGCGGCCGACGCGTATCCCCACGCCGCATAGATGTTATATTAGCTTATCTTTGATTCTTGACATCAAGACAAAAACATGCATTGATTTGTTTTCATTTTCGACAATTGTGACAGATAGACCATAACATGCTTAAAGGTTAAGGTTTATAATTTATAAAAATAAGAATAGAATATCAGGAAAGATTTGGAAATCTTATCTCCAACTTGTCTGACACAGGCTAGTCTAACTTGTCTGACACAGGCTAGTCCAACTTGTCTGTAACAGGCTAGTCCAACTTGTCTGACACAGGCTAGTCCAACTTGTCTGACACAGNTCGCGCACATCATATTGTCATAAGGTGTGTTCAAATATGAATTCAAACCTTGATTTTTCTTCGAAGAGGGGCATAAAAATCATATATTTCCACAATTGATAGAAAATTAATGCCATATTTGGGACGAAATTGTTAATGGACATATTTTCTTACAACGATTCCATCTTTTATTTAATGATATATATGTCAGAAGCATTTTTTATTTCGTCATAATATTTTTTTCTTTTCCCCACAAAAATACAACAATGCAAAATAAACATGCAAAATGCCAGCTTAATAGCTAAAATTGGATATTTATTAGCAATAAAATTGCGTCATACTTTTTGATAACCA
This sequence comes from Dreissena rostriformis, assembly GCA_007657795.1. NCBI lineage: Eukaryota > Metazoa > Mollusca > Bivalvia > Myida > Dreissenidae > Dreissena > Dreissena rostriformis. Next base: position 8,626 of record VMBQ01004201.1, on the reverse strand, counting down.
ATTTTTTTAAGAATATGTTTATGTTTTGGCTTTAACATCTTTTGTTAATTATTAGTTCATAAAAAAAACACCTGAATATGAATTTGAAGAAAAACAAAACAATGTAAAACACACGTTCAAAGGGAAAGAAATGTGTGAAAAATGTTTTTTTTTGGCAGCATGAGTTACCAACAAATTAAATGCAACATATTTAATCATATATTTTAACATGTAAATACTTAATATAAAAATAGTATTAACACATAAATACTCTATTACTACATTAACATTATAGGTATATGTTCTAAAATGTAAAAATAGAGTATCAAGAAAAATCAATCATTTCAGAAAATGAAAACAACATGATTTAAATTCACTACTTAACGTTTACTAAAATCAGATAAGTAAACTTTCGTCATCAAAAAATTGTAATGCGAAAACAAAAGAAACAACCTGGCTGACTATTTTTTTACAACTTAACCAAGATCTTTTACAAATGTCCCAACTGTAAACACACTTTTATCTCTCATACAACTTTGTGATATCTTGCCCCTCGTTTCTCTTTGGACACATTTCTTTTGATGAACACCCCTCCCTCGTCTTGTGACCTCTTCTTCACGCCAGACCGTTTCTTCACGACTCGTTGTTTGGTCGACTGTCTTGAGTGGTGATCATATCCAGGGTCAGAATCAGACTTAACATGAAAATAGTACGTATTCGTGCATTTAAAACGAGCAATTAAACAACAAACATTGCTAAAAAGTGACTAAACTAATACTACAATTGTACAAATTGCAATTGAAACATCAGTATAAAACATAGAACAGTCTCTAGTAACACCCGTCAAAGACATAGTTTGCCTAAATCACTGTCATCACCTAAGTCTATATTAACAAACGTCAAAGACATAGATTTACTTACATCACTGCCATCGCCGGGTTTTGCCTGCAGACGGTAGCTGAGGTCAGCCATGTCTCGTCTGTACTGGTCAAGCTGAGCCTCGAGTTTTTCACGACGTAATCGCTCGTAGTCCAGCTGGGCTTCTAGTTCATTGATTGTTCTATAAATAAATAAATAAATGGGCGCAAGTTTTATATCCATGAGAATTACTTAGTTTCTCACGACGTAATCGCNTACTGGTCGAGCTGAGCCTCGAGTTTCTCACGACGTAATCGCTCGTAGTCCAGCCGGGCTTCTAGTTCATTGATTGTTCTATAAATAAATAAATAAATAGGCGTGAGTTTTATATCCATGAGAATTACTTTGTTTCTCACGACGTAATCGGTCGTAGTCAAGCTGAGCATCTAGTTCATTGATTGTTCTAGTACTGACCCCTCTGATGTCTGTTTCGTATGTTTAAGAAATAATCGAAGGGTAACCGGCGTTTATTGCGGTAATAACTAACGGTATGAACTTCTGATGCGTAGGAATTATACCACGAGGGTGTAGCCCGAATGGTTTGATAACAGGCATCGGAACGACATACCGTTGTTTATTACCGCAATAACCAACGGTTACCCATCGATTATTTCAATTCTACGACAATTCCACCACGAACATGTGTTTCAATATAACATCCGAAATATAGTGTCCGAATTATATGCTACTTAATCCAAATAATAACTAGATCCCTTTACACAACTTAAATGTGCCTTTCCTTCTCGTTAAAACTTATTTTATAGACAGAAACATTGAATTAACTTTGCTTCCAGTGCGCGAGTTCGGTTATACGTACTTTAAGAAGTTATGATTTTGTAAGTTTATTCGGTAAAATGTATTCACGCGCTGTGCGAGGGAAACAACCGTTGGTATATCGGGGTAATTACCCACGGTAAGCTCCCTTCTCATTCTAATGTGCATGCGTTGGTTATTGGTGTGCGACTGTGGTAGAATATATAAGTTAATCCTGCCTCTGTTGCAAACATTGACCAAAAAAAGCAGGGTCGAATAAATTTTCCTATCTTCGGTCAACAGGAAGTAGTGTATTCCTACGCACGCTGTGACACATAGTTAAGTGTCACCTTTCCTATACACTACAAGGGTGACGCATTATTGAGACGCATCGTGAATGTTATCGTTTACATTACATATCATCCTGCTTTGCATCTTATTTAAAACATATTACAGAACCGGCTTCCCGTATTTTTATTTCCATTCACTTGATGACGAAATTTATGACGTTTCTCGTGTGACGTCATTTCTCTGACGAAACATATCCAGTTTTAGGAAGACTCTGTGGATTTTAAAGACAAGAATTTGGAAGTGGTGGTTTTTTAACAGTAAAATATTTAATGTTTTTAAAGCATTGAACGAAAACAAACCGTATTTCGGATTGTGTATTTGTCATGCATATTTGTTAATTTCGACAGGATTACGATTTCGTAAATCGTGTTTAGGTGAATGGTAAACATTCGATACAAACGCCATGAAGAAATAGTGTGGTTTAAAATACATTTCGATAAAGGGATGGACGAACAGAACAAGTAAGTGCATATAGATGTAACTTATTGTTATAAGAATTGGATTTAAGCTGTCATTGAGGTAAGTAAAATTGAGTCTTTGTTTTGGTTGTTGCATATTTTTTATAATTTCTAATGATAAAAAATTAAAATCAGTTTTTCTTTTGCTGTTGCACATTGCTTTCAATTTCCAACATTAAAAATATCACATCCTCAATTCATTTTTCATTTCTTCTAATAATTTCAATAGGAAAGTTAAGTATTTAAAGGACCAGTTTAATGTAGAACTATTTTTTACGTGACTTAATCGGTAGTAATTCGGTCGTCATGAATGTTGTGTACATGTAGGAGCTGACCAGAATAATTATTTTGTTATCTTAATTAATCATTTGTCTTTGATAAAATGTGTTAGCGGCCTAATTTTAAATGAAGCAGGATAAATAGAATACATGGTTGGTGCCGAAATAGGGCTCGCTAAGGCTCGCCCTATTTTCTTTTTCTAAGCCTCACCGGATAAACTTTCTCCATCTCGGCACCAACCACGTATTCTCTATATTTTACTTGAATTGTTTGTGGACTTGAAAGCGTCATGGTAAATTAATTTCAAGAACAGTTCTTCAAATAATGTGCGGCTTTATTCCACCGAATATTCAATTACGCTACACATAGTTCCATCGAACATTTAGTGGGATATTATTTTATTATATACCTGCTTTATATGTTCCCAAAAAATACAAGTTGTATCAATCCGTAAAATACAACTGCACAGAAATGATTCCCGTATTATGCTAGTCGCTCAATTGTTAAAAGTGTTTGTATCAGTCTCGTGGCTTGTGCTATTTTGTATCACACTCGAAGCTCAGCCTCTCGTGAGATACGTCATCACACAAGCCACTTTAACTGATACAAACACACGTAACAATTGACTAGCGTAATATTCCGTATGTATCTGCTTGTGCAACGAAAAAAAAAACACACTCTTTTAGTTGAACTTCAAGATGCATGTTATACTTAGGTTTAGACCACTTAATGTTTTCGTATGTTATGCAATTATTTAAGCGGTTGCCTCTTCGTGAAGTAAATAGTTTGTTTATTTTTAAGCTTTTCATTTAAACTACAAGTATGAACACACAACTGGTGAAACCAACTATTCAATGACATTTACTGATAATTTGTTGCAGGTTTGAAAACAACGGTCAGAGATGCTACGTTATGATTGCATTCATCACTCACTTGTCCTTGTCTTTGATGGTCTGTAGCCTCTTGCGATCCTCAGGCAATGAACCGCCCAGCTGCGTGTAATTCTTCTTGGCAATCTCCAGGAGTCGCTCTAGGTCCTCAACTTCGCGTCGGGCCCGACCTGATAATATGTGTCGCGTTCTGAGAAAACTGGACAAAATTCTTGTGTGTAAATCGTCATCCCAGATGAGCCTGTGCAGTCCACACAGGCTAATCAGGGATGACAATTTCCGCTTTTATGGAATTTTTCGTTTGAATGATGTCTCTTCTAAGGAAAAATCCAGTTTAGGCGGAAAGTGTCGTCCCGGATTAGCCTGTGCCGACTGCACAGACTTATCTGGGATGACACTTTACGCACAAGCATTTTGCCCAGTTTTCTCAGAACACTCCACATAAAATGCAACGGGCATGTGAAATAAAGTGTTTCTGTTTTGTTATTCAATTTTATAGACAAAGCAAAATGTATTTGTGTCGAGGATCTCCCAAAATCAGTCAGAAATCAGTAAGGGCCGTGCATTCAAGTCGCGGCTGATGCTGTTGTTGTGGTAACACTCTATAAGAGATGTATCAAATCTTAAAGGAAATCTGAAGATAATGGCCCATAGTGAAGTCTGGGCACTGGAGTAAAACAAGGCACTATCTTGTCGCATGTATTATTCAATCAAAATGAATTTCATACGAGAAAGAAGACAAGATTTGCATAAAAAGTCATTGATTTCATAGCTAAAAGGCACCAAGACATCCAGCTGAAAACAAAATGCCTTTACATTTAAGCCATCGCAATTGGACTGAAGGGTACATGAAATAACAAAAAAGGTCTTGAGAATTAATGTCAATAAAATATAAACAGAATAATGAGCATTGTTGGCCATTGAACACAATTTCAGACAATGTAACCAGCAAGCAAAGAAATCACAACAGAAGACTGCAACGAAGAAGTTGATATCACGATTAGTAAGCCTATCAAGCAGTTTGCAATTGGGGATCCACAGAATTAAGCACTCATACAAAGATCAGAATATGCATCAGAAATGTTCTTCAGTATGGATCCGACAGTTTGAAGACCTTCGTTGTCATTGGTTGCATTGAGAAATAACTTGAAGTCTTACAGAATAAATTACTCTTACGGACCCTAAAGATTTTTTATGCCAACACTATCTCAAATGAAGAAAATAGCTGCAACAATCCATACAAGAAAATTGAGTGGTCAATATCCTACTCATTACTCCCAATTAGCTAAATTTATCTAAAACATACATCCCATTAGAAACTTTACATACAGCTACTGCAAGAAACATGCAGGCAAAACTTTCAGATGGACCTAACATGCCGCAAACCTTGAATTGAAACGGCTCTTCAAGCAACTGACGATGCAGAAGATTAAGTGGTGAGTGAGTGAGTTTTTTGCTAGATATAGTCTGGTTGCAAAAACACAGGATGATTGGTCCCTAAAACAAAACAAAAAAAGAGAGTATCCCTTACCTTTGGATTCTTTCTTCTGTTTGTCGCTAACGGAGATGGATGCCCCGTCTGTGTTTTCCTCTGTTTCTCCTGGTTCCTCATCTGACCACTCCTCCAGGTGTTGTAAGTCATCTGTAAGAACATTGACATTGGCATATCAAATCAAACTCGCTGTCTGAATAATGCTCAATTAGTAGTTGTCGGCTCAGGTAGTACTTAAAATGTCTCCTGGTACTCTACCATGTATGCTACCCGAGGTACAGAAACTTTACTCAAAAGTACTCCGTAGTATTGCCATGTGCCTTTAAGCGTATTTTTCCGTACCTGGAGTACAGTTTAGTATACTTAAGAGTACCCGAGGTACTTGTAAGTAGTACCTGAGTAGACAATGACCAATCGAGTCTAAATAACGGACAAGATTGTCTGAATATCACCACCATATTACTGTTTATTCACAAAATAATAAATAACAACATATAAAATAGAAATATTCTCACAGGATAAAATGACAAAACAAAAACTCATGATTTACTGAATTTACTCTAACTGACCCATTCCCTAACAAATGGTTACCTGGGTTTCCGGTTCTTTTTCTTGATTATTTTTCCCAAATGTGCCATTACCAGTACATTTCCCTATAGGAAAAAACAATTGCTGATCAAGAACGTGAAAAACTTACTAATGCCTTTTTTATCAACACATTATGACCTCCATATCATGGAAAAAAGTCAACATATTTGAATAAAAACTTAAACAACAGCAACGCTAAAGTCATAGACTTACCCTCATACTGGATATGCTCCCACTAGAAACCTGGAGGTCATTGGTTTAATACACTATGGGAGCGTTCTTTAGACACCAAGTGATGGTTTTACCCAGGAATCAAACTCGGCTTTTGATGCAATTCAGCTAAAAACAAATAGGTTTAAACTAAAAACGCTAAGGCCCTAGACTCACTCTCAGTCTGTTCTGGATGGTCTCGTTCCCACTCGATGCCGTTGATATACTCTATGATGACGTCCTTGTAAAACTGTTGGGCGAGGTCCTTGGGGGTCTCACCCTGGTCATTACGCGCGCCCAGCACGTGGGTGGGGCTGATACCTGTGCTGACAAGAAACTTCAGGCAGGGGAGGTGACCCTCAGCTGCCGCGTAGTGCGCTGGAATAAAAAAAAATGTTTTTCCTTTTTAGTAAAATCAGATTATTACCTCCCTTTTAAGTAAAATCACATCTTTACCTCCCTTTTGTATTTATTTTTATTGTTAATACCCATGCTAACAGGCACTTCCTTCAGGCAGGAGAGGTGGCCCTCAGCTGCCGCGTAGTGCCCTGTATCAACAGTGTGTATAAGCGCTCCAGGTTATATCTTATGCAATCAGATTTTCTAAACACTAAAAAAGGCTTGTGATCATAAAAAAACTATATTTTAAATCTGGGCTGTGCTTTCATGAAAATTGTTTCTGTATTTCAACACTTAGCATAAACGTTTTGAATATAGTGCATAGACTTTAAGTTATATAAATCATACAGAAATATTTTGTATGATATTTAAATACATAGAATATTTTTGTTAGTGGAAGAAAATTGCTATCAATTATTTAACTAAAAATTATATATAAAAGTTTTTTACACAATGGTTCATCTGCAAAAAATGTCCCAACAAACAAGCAGTTTAAGATGAAACCTTTAAGTTAGATGGCAACAAAGTTAATATAGTTAATTTCTTTGCTGGATAAAAGCAGTATTTGGTATATTTTAAGATTACAAAGATGATCAAAACACTCCATGCGTAGTTGCAAGGGATACATCACATCTATACCACACTGTGACGTTTTGAACTTTTAAGAAAACAACAACAAAATTTTCTTGGGTATTCCAGGTATAAATTAAAAAAACAAGAGGGCCATAATGGCCCTAGATTGCTCACCTGAACCTGACTTTGAAAATGTAATAACAAGGTTTTTCAAGCTTTGACCTGTTGACTTAGATTTTGACCCCACATGACCCAAATGTTAAACTTTGCCTTAATATTGCCCTAACAAACTTCCTCCTAAAGTATCATCATTATTGAATCTAACATTATGGGCACTTGAGTGTTTACAAGGTTTTTGTTAGATTTGGACCTCGTGACCAAGATTTTGACCCCACAGGACCCAATGTCAAACTTTGCCTAGATATCATCAAGCAAAAACATCCTGGTCAAGTAACATCATTATTGGACCAAAACTATGGCCTCTAGTGTGTTAACAAGGTTTTTGTAAGATTAGACCCCATGACCTAGATTTTGTCCCCACATTACCAAACGTCAAATTTGGCCTAGATATTGTTCAGACGAATCCTGGTCAAGTTTCATCATTATTGAACCAAAACTCTGGCGTATGGAGTGTTTACGAGGTTTTTGTAAGATTTAGCCTCGTGACCTATATTTTGACCCCTCATGACCTACATCAAACTTTGCTTACAAAAATAAATATTATGACCAAGATTCATAAAACAAAATTGTGACATCTAGAGTGTTTACAAGGATTTTGTATAATATAATGAAACTTTTGACAATCTAAGGGCAATAATTCTGGCATTAATTATGTGATTTTTCTCATTATCAAATATGACTGAGATATTATGCCCATATAGCTTCTCAGCAACTTTGATAAAAAATGCTTGAGAAATGTGAATGCTAGAGTGTTTACAAACCAAATGTGGACGGACGGACGACAGACAAAGACCGATCCTTAAACCTCACCTGAGCAATCAGGTAAGCTAAAGTGTTTTTTTTTCATCGATCTGAGCCATTTTCCAACCTGTCTGAGATATCAATAAAACAAATGTCTTGACTAAGTTTCACGATGATTAGGCAAAAAAATGTGACTTCTAGAGTGTTCAAAAGGTTTCTGAATAGTCATATTAGGAAAACTGCCCCCTACCCCCTGGCGGCCATGTTTTTTGACCGATCGGGACCATTTTCGAACTCATCTGAGATATAAAAAAAAATAAAAAATGTTTGCAATAAGTTTCATGATGATTGGGCAAAAAATGTGACTTCTAAAGTGTTCACAAGCTTTGTTTACTATATAAATATAAGGAAAATGTGCCAGCCCCCCCCCACCCCATGGCAGCCATGTTTTTCAACGGACCGAAACTATTTTCGAACTCAACTCTCGAATCTAGGAAACAAATGGTCTGACCAAATTTCATGAAAATTGGGCCAAAAATGTGACTTCTAGAGTGTTCAAATTATTACCAGAAGTCGTAAAATACTCATAAGAACAACGCAAACAGTAATGTCTTTCTCATTATGACCCTACATCAAACACGATATATGAAAGCTGTCTGGCCTTCACACTATGGGATTTAAACTACTAACTCTTTAGTGCTGGAACCGAATTTTGAATGCCTTTGCGAACAGTTTGGATCCAGATGAGACGCCAAAGAACGTGGTTTTCTCATCAGAATCCAAACTGTTTGCTATTCTGATAGTATTCTTTGAAA
>VMBQ01004200.1:77918-88294 GCA_007657795.1 Dreissena rostriformis | reverse complement strand
CGTTATTCGGCTATAAAATCGGGCCAAAAAAAGCCCTGCTTTATGTACCTATTATTGTACCTCGATGGGTTTGCCTAGCATAAAAAGATGTGTGGTGATTAAATAACGGACGCAAATTGGATTTTAATTTTGAACGCTTATTTTTTAACGGATCGCCCAAAACTGACAGTAAACATACCGAGACCCCCTAGACGGGCCTCAAATGAAGCGCTACAGTAATAGTGAATAAGTCACGTGACCCCAGAAAAACATGGAAACGCTGATGAGCGTATGATTTGTGAAAATACGACGAAAAATAACAATTTAAGAGATATTTGCATGTAAATTGAGGTTAAATTGTGTACAGATCAATAAATTATATACAACAAAAACGGTTTATATCTGTTTTTGACGCATTTTAGTATCATGATGATCAAGAAGCGAATGTTATGATTACTTGTTGAGAATTCGGACACGTGCGGATACGCGGATTCACGGTTTATGACGTCATAAGAAAGTGGCCGAGTAGATAGGAATGGCCGAATAGATATGAAGGAAGGATACTAATCTCACTCTGGAGCATACTCGTACCTTTAATGTCATATGTCAGAAACTATTTTAAAAAGCGACATTTTAAGTTATGGTTGTAAGAACTACAAATTCCTATGTGATTTCGATCTGATTTTTTATCAGCCCAATGAATCTTAAGTGTACAAGATAACCGGACATCCTTGCACCGTACGTCCGAAGAGACAACGTCGCGAAATTATGTGAATATAAACAATTTAGATCAAAAGTCAAATTTTAACCTAACATCAAATGAAATTATCATCAGTTAATAAATGTTTGATCATGGGTTACATTCTAAAACAAAATTATACAAGAAAAACCATCAAGATTTACATTCTTTGGTTTTCTCCATCTTCTTGCTTGTTTTGATTTTCGGCGCTTGATTTCCTGCTTCGTTTCTATTGGTTATCGGACCATACCCATCGAAATGCCATATGTCAACAAACGCATAAATCGACGGGGGGTCCAAAATACATTCTGAGTGCGCCATCGATTTCTTTAAATTAAAGTTATTTTAAGGAGCATTCAGGGGACATTTGATGTACCACGATCAATGTTTCTTGTGTTTTCAATTCGGAGATAACATTTGGCGGTTTGCTGTCGGAGAAGTTCGGTTAATAACCAGTTCGGTGAAACGATTTTATATGAAATGCTCTGGTGACTTCGTTAAATGTTTTTTGAATATGATGTCAACATTGTAGTGTTGTTGATAAAGTGATATAAATGTATACAATCATCAAATTAAGAAAATACAAAGAAGCAACTTTATTGGATAAAGATGAGCATTAGAAAATAAAAATTATTTAAATTGATAGAACGTGCGCTTAACTATGTATACCAACGTCCACAATTAAGGAACATTACACAAACCCCATCGGACTAGTTCTCTGTCGCAACTTCGAATAAAAACCCAATTTACATATACTAAGGAATATTTTTTATTTGAAGCTTTTAAAAAAATCTCAATTTTGTGGCCGTTATTATCATAAACGTGCTCTTGTTAACCATAATTCGGATCGTTATAACCATATACGTCAATTGTGGAGCCGATTAAAACACTTTGTGATTGGCGGAGAACACTTAAGAGGCATCCACGTTAAAACTGTCGTCCCAATAACCATAAGTTCGCCTATGTTAAGAATATTAGGATCCTAACTAATAACTAACTAACGATCCTGAAATAATTTGAAATTAGAGTAACAAATTCTTCATGCCAACACTAGTTTATTTAAATCAATTATTGTGAGTGAGATAATGAAGAACAAGCCATGGGTTAAGAACGAGATCACGGACCTCTGTGACAGCAGAGGATAGCTGAGGCATGAGAAATACAATAGCCTGGACTTTAGGACAGACTAGCAGAAAGCGAACAGTGATGGAAGAAGAATATGAAAGAGTCCAAGGAGGAGTGGATTGAGGAGCAATGTATCAACATTTACAAAGATATGTCCACAGGCTGCAGTAAGAAGACCTACAACACCATTATGACCCTTACGACGACCAGTCAGTCCAATGCCAGTGTTTAGCAGATGCTGACGGGAACCTCCTGACCGAGAGTGCCGCAGTCCTGAATAAGTGGCCTGAATACTGCAGTGACCTCAACAACTACCCGCGTCAACCAGATCCCAGTCTCATTCAGAAGAATCCCAGACCAGAAGCGGACGACGAAAGTTCGACCATATTTAAGGCAGATTAGAAGGAGGCAATGCGCAGTCTGATTGCAGGAAAATCTTCGGAGTGGACAACGTTCATTCCAAGCTGATTAAATACGGAGGAGAGACAACGACTGCAGCAATGACGGCACTATGACATACATTCTGGTATTAAAAGAAGTGGCCCAATGAGTGGTCCCCAAGTCTCTGGTTATCCCCGTACCGAAAAAGGCCATCCTTAAGTTGTGCGAAAATTAGTGCACCATCGTCCTCATTAGTCATCCCAGAAAGGTCATGATACGCATCATCATGAACCGATTGAAAAATATGGCCGACGAACTGATGGCGGAAGAGCAGTCTGGATTCAGAGCTGGGGAGCACAGTGGAACTGATCTTCAGCTGCAGAGTGGTAATAGAGAAACACTTGCGACACCAACGTGAGCTCTTTCACAACTTCATCGACTTAAAGAAAGATTACAAACGCGTGTGGCATGATGACCTATGACAGGATCTAAGAGGGTTCAACATTGACGAAGTGCTGGTGCAAGTCATCCAAAAACTCTACGGAAACGCCAGCAGCGCAGTACTTCTCAATGGACAGAAGGGTGACTTCTCCAGGACATCAGTGGGCGTCCGTCAGGGATGTCTACGCTCCCCCGTCCTGTTAAACCTTTTTTTGAGAAGATAATGCAGTAGACCCTCCAAGACCACCACACCTCTATCTCCATCGGTGGCAGACTCATATCTAACATCAGATACGCTGATGACATGGGCCTCATAGGTGGCACCAGCAGTGAACTCAAATGCAACACCAACATACCCTATGAAAGAGCATGAGCATATGGGATGGAGGTCAGCACGCAGAAGTCGAAGATTGTGGTGAACAGCACGAAAACACCGGTACAAACATCACCATGAACGGCGAGAAGCTGGAAAAGGTGACCAGTTTCATGTTCTTAAGAGCAACCTTGTCAAAGGATGGTACCAGTACCGCTGAGGTCCGAATAAGAATCGCCATGGCGACCGCATCGATGGCCAGACTGAGAAGGTTGTGGACAAGCAGCTCCATCAGCTTCCCCAACAAGAACAGGCTCTAAAAGTTCATAGAGGTCGTCATCCTATTGTACGGCTGCGATACCTGGACGCTTCACACGTGTTGGCCCTCAAGAGTCCCACCTGGCAACTGTTAAACGACGAAAGCTGGCTTGGTTTTGAAACGCCATCAGACACAACTTTCAGTGCAAGACTGTACTGCAGGGCACATAATAGGGAGGTCGCCGTCAAGTCCGTCAGAAACAAACTAGATGGAGGATGTGAGCTACTCTCAGCAGCGGCCCGTACCCAGGCGGTGGGCCCAGGGCCCAGCCCCCCAGCTGGCTGTCGAGTTATGATTTTTTTAACAATGGGCCTACTGCAAATGTTTCTCTCATGAAAGGGCCCACAATACATTTTAACTCAATAGAAAAGAGCAGACGTGTTTTATTGTGCCTGTCAATTAGCGCTAATTTTCTCGCCAGTGGAGATAAGCCCCTAGGCAATGTTTTCTTATCGCCTTGTACACACATCTCCGATCAGTAAATTACCCCTTGTGATCCTGAATGCTTCATCTAATGATGATTACAACTTCAGGTATGATCATATGATAGAGGTGCATACAGTGCGGACCACAAGGTATGGGCAAAATTCCTTTCGTTTTGAGGCTGCCCGGGTGTGGAACAGTCTCCCCCCAGATATTAGGCACCAGGACAACTATAACGAGTTCAGGAGACTGGTCCGCACCTGGACAGGCCCAACATGTAAGTGTTCTTTATGTCACCTGTAGTGCATGCTCCCCATTTAGCTGCTTCCTCATTTTGTGTTTTTTTTTTTTATCTTACTATGCTTTGCTTCTGCTTGTGTTTTATAACTGATTTGATAGATGTAGTCTTATTATTTTATCTGTTTTGCTTTTGTTTTATATGTATGTTTTATAGGCTGTAGTGCATGCTCCGCATGTATCTGCTTTCTCATTTTGTGTTTTTATCTTACTGTGCTTAGCTTCTGTTTGTGTTTGTTTATAACTGATTTGTTTTTATAACTGATTTTANAAAAAAAAAAAATCGGAAGGGGAGACCCCTCACGCACCCTCCCCGCTTGGGCCCCCAGTCTAAATATCCTGCGTACGGCCCTGGCAGCCCATAACAGACCTGGCTGTCGGAGGATCTCTGTGTCGTCGTCCCTCATTTAACTCAGACAGACAGACTAACAGGCGGACGGACAGACAGAGAAGATTTGATCAAGGAGCTTAAACCCTTTCATATACACACATTTAATAATGCGAACGCTCCCAGGGCGAACTACTAAGGTGATGAGGAGCGAACAGACCCAAGGGCGAGCGGGCCTTGGGGAATTTTTGTCATCAAAATCATCACTTTATCTTTCGAAGATGTAAAACTTTTTATTTATGTTAAAGATCCACAGGTAGACCCTACTCAATGACCAAATTAAAAATATCAAGTGGTTATCGTGAATTTCGTTCCAAGAAAATCGGTGCGGATGACTTGGTATGAATTTGTGTGTGTCGTAGTAAATAATTTATCCCTGTTTTAATTTACCCGCAAGTTTTTTTCTTATCAGCAGTTGTTTTGCGTTACATTTTCGTTGCAACAATGGGCCCCAAACCAAAATTTCAAGATGGTAAGATCGATGCGATGATAAAGTATCCTGCTTGTGCATTTTATTTGCTAACTAAAAATTCTCACTGGAAAATAAATCGAAGGAAATTTAAGTATTTTCGGATAATTTACATTCGGACGTTTGATGGAACAAAGACGTAAAAATAGAATCGACACTAACCGATCATTATGTTATTATTATTTAAATTAACGAACCGTCAAGTAACATATTGGGCTTGCAAGATCTGTATCTATTTAAGATCTATATACATTCAAGCCCTCTGTTTGTATTTGTTAAATCTGGTTACCGCATATAGATCCAGCAGTTACCGAACCCAGTAACAGAATTTCTGATTTTTTTTCATCCATGATACAATAAACGATTTACCCTCAAAGATTTATTTAATTTCCGTTTAATCCATGTCAAAATTGTTTATTTACAGCGTGTTTAACCATGCATAGCCGATAGTTTGATACACACCCGCAACAACAAGTTTTCGATACACACCCGCAATAACATTCACTACTCGCTAGGTCACCTCGTATCGAGAGGTCACACCTGAAAGGGAGAGTACTCGATTACAATAGGCATTAGGCCAACTTAACTTTAAAATTTGATTCACTGAACTATTTAAAGATTTGATATAATAAACGTCAAAACAGGGGTATTCCCACTGAACACGCGTATATCTCCTAATGTGATGTGCATGCACAGCTATTATGCTAGAATCTACTATGACCACTGACTACATTAGTGCAGAGGTTTGCTTCATTTTGCAATTTTTGTGGAAATTTAATGAAGAGGACCAATAAAATGTATAGAATATGGATACATTTGGATTATTTTAGTTGAAGTAAGATTTTGAAATGCAATTATACCTGTTTTTNCCCTTCGGCAAGTTTTGGAGGAGTTTCACCATCGCTAGGGCAATGGGAACTCGCAAGATTTCTTCGTCTTCTGGAAATCTGGACTTGTTGACTTTGTGCTCGTCATCTGCCTTTGACTGGAAGGGATAATTTATAGCTAATCATGAATATTGTTTGCTTTTAAAAAATATTGATTATGGTAACAGGCTCCATTAATGAACAATGTTTTTTTAGAATAAACAAGTAAAAAATACAATAAATTTATTTGAACATGATAATGCATAAAATACAAATGTATGACTGTCATGTGCTTATGAAAAGAAATATTCAAAGGTTTATTGGGATTTTTTTGCGCATATCAAAACAAACTAGCCAAAAAAAAATTACAATCCTATTTAGTCGGTGCTTCATTATTAAGTAACTTATGAGAACTTCTTGCATATTGTTGTATTTGATAATCTAGTGAAGTATCAGTTACTCTCAGTCCAAACTCTCAATAACAAGTAACAACCTTCTGCACTAGAATATGATGAAGCTGAGGAATGACTTTTTTCAGAATGGCTTCATGTATTTTGGTGGCCACTTTGGCAGAGCAGAGTTGTCTCCCTTTAGAGAGCTCTTCAGCCGTCCCCTCCTCCTCTACTGCCTCATTGATCTCAGGGATTGTCTCAACATTGTCGTCTGCTGCAGGATTCTCGTTATCAATGTCTTTGTCAAAGTTTTCCACTGTTCCAACAAAAATAGCTAGATGATTTCATTGTATTCACACACAAGAAAAATAAAAATGTCCAAGTGTTTATTGTTTAAAACCTGAATGTTTTCATCATAAATGTTTAAACTGTTAAACAAAACTTATTAAGCATATTTAACTCGAAAAAAAAACAACAGTTAAACACAGGATATCAAAGTGTGGTAATTGAATAACATTTCAGATTAATTTTAATGTGACTGACTCTTGTGAAATGGTAAAAATGGCAATTCTAGACAATCACTCACATCACATGGATGATATTCATGTCAATAGAACACTCCTGACATTGCCACAAATACTTTCAACTCCAATTGAGCCTTCCTCTGAGGAAAACCGGGTTTAATGCAATTGCGTACAGTATCGTCATACATTAGCCTGTGCACGGGCTAATCAGGGACGAAACTTTCAGCTTTTATTGAATTTTTCGTGTAAAGGAAGTCTCTTTCACAAGATAATTGTGTTAAGGGGGAAATTTTCGTCCCTGTGAAGACTGCACAGGATAATCTGGAACAAAACTTTACACACATGCATCAAGTCCTGTTTTCCCAGAGCGAGGCTTGATTATTACTTAAAGACCACCCACCTGAGACTGGTTTCACTACTGGTTCCCTCTCCACTTTGGGCACCGGAGTATTTTTCACGTTCAGCGAAGACTTACTCAGGTCAAAATGGAAGTTATCTAGTATAGCCACAATCACCCTGAAATTAAAAAGAAAGCCACAATCACCCTGAAATTAAAAAGAAAGCCACAATCACCCTGAAATTAAAAAGAAAGCCACAATCACCCTGAAATTAAAAAGAAAGCCACAATCACCCTGAAATTAAAAAGAAAGCCACAATCACCCTGAAATTAAAAAGAAAGCCACAATCACCCTGAAATTAAAAAGAAAGCCACAATCACCCTGAAATTAAAAAGAAAGCCACAATCACCCTGAAATTAAAAAGAAAGCCACAATCACCCTGAAATTAAAAAGAAAGCCACAATCACCCTGAAATTAAAAAGAAAGCCACAATCACCCTGAAATTTAAACGAAAGTAGAGCTTTCCATTAACTTTACAAGAACCCCCACACTGCTTTGCCAGCTATGTTCAAGAGCAAATAACTCTAGAAGGTGTGGATCAATCAATCATTTCACACTAATGACATGTGACTTAAACTGATATTAATGATTTTCGGAAAAATGGCAACCAGAGCCCGTAATCACAAAGCTCTTAAAAGAAATCTTAACTTAAGTTGTACCTACCCATCCCAGTAGGTGTCTACTCTTTTAATGTCATGACTTTTTAAGAAATTTTATTATTAATAAAGTCTTCTCATAGAATTTGTAAATATTTGCCCATGTGTATGGATAGTTGCCCTTATACTGAAAAATCTAATATTTCTTATTGCATAAATACACTGGTTCCAAAAAAAAATGTTCCAGAAATTGCATCACTTTTGTGTCAGAAGAGATCAAAATAAGCTTAAATCCATAACCCCTGAACCACACATGCTTACATTTTATTAAGACCAAACCTCCACTGGTCAATACTAGTACTACTTTTCTTTGGCCAAGAATCTAAAATACATGTAAATGGATTTGAGTTCTAGGAAAACCGGGCTTCATGCATGTGCGATAAGTGTCCCAAATTAGCCAATTTGGTAAAACGGAGATTTTCTTCAACAAAAACTGCCATAAAAGCAGAAAGTACCGTCACTGATTAGCCTGTGTGGACTGCACAGACTATTCTGAAACAACATTTTACCCACATGCATAAAAGCCCTTTTTCCCATTTATGTTTTGTACTGGTTAACGCCTTCATCCTTACCTGATCAGCAGCTTCTGTTTCTCCATCTTCAACGGCAGCTGTTTCAGGTAGAATCTCAGCTGGCCCATGTAATGTTTCCACGGTAACACCTTGCAGATGACGCCAACACCGTCGACTCCAGCCTCCTGAACGGTGGCATGTTTCTTGTACGAGTCGTCCATGATGAATGAGGAGACGATCGGCAGGAATACGGAGTTGACCGTCTCCAGTCGCACTGTGTTGGTGTCCAGGTACTTGATGAGCCTACGCACAGCTCTTGATCGTTTGTACACCTGAAATTATATGATCTTTATATAATTATTGATTCTTCATAGGGAAATACCAGTGAACACTGAAAAACTGAACAAGAGCTTAATTCTAAATGAACATTTTGTAAAGTACAGCATTTAAGTGATATAGCTTGAAAATATTAACCTGTCACTGAACTTATGGATTTCACAAGTACATGGTTGATGTCCTGCTTTAGCTAAGCCACCATATATCCAAATACTGAAATAAGCAAACCAACTTGCAAAAAAGTTTTATTTTTTTTATTTATTTAATTGTGTAATAAAATACCAAACCTAATAAATAACATGTTTGAACAGTTACATCAAATGGACATATATTTGCATGTGTTTTTTATCATTAATAGTTATCACACACTAACAAAGTACTAAGTATTGTCCTACAAAAGATTACCTCGATATGTTTGACATTTTCATAGAAGATTACCTGAATATGTTTGACATTTTCATAGAAGATTACCTGAATATGTTACATTTTCATAGAAGGTTACCTGAATATGTTTAACATTTTCATAGAAGATTACCTGAATATGTTTGACATTTTCATAGAAGATTACCTGAATATGTTTGACATTTTCATAGAAGATGACCTGAATATGTTTGACATTTTCATAGAAGATTACCTGAATATGTTTGACATTTTCATAGAAATCGGCCTCCACGTCTTTGTCTCTGAGAGGCCTCAAATCTTCAAATGTTGACTGCTTTCCAAACGTGTCCACCAGGGTAGCCAAAATTGTCACAAACTCATGTAATACAGTCTGGAAACAAAACAAAAACACATTAAAATAGAAGTTGCTTGACCAATTAAAGTAACAAAGAATGCAACAGATTTACAACTGTAATTCAGTTTATGTATATGCAAGGGCCGGTGGTCGTATAGCAAATAAATCTTACTACTTTATAAATTTAACAAATTTGATGTGAATTTACACAAAGATTTTCAATGTCACACATAACCTGTAAAAGTAATTTACATTTGAAGCAGATGTGCTATATCAAACATTATCTGTGACTTACATTTTAGACAAATATGCAATGTCACATGACCAATATGCAATGTCACACATTAACTGTGTTTTGCTACTTAGACTGATGTGCAATGTCACACACTACCCATCAATTACACATGAGGCTCATGATCAATGTCACATGTTTACACTTTACGTAAATTTAACATGATCCCTTAGTTTTCATTTGAAGCAATATTTAATGTCACATAATACCTGTGATTTAAACTTTTGGCACATGTTATAATTAACCCTTCATGTAAATTTAACATGTTACCTGTGATTTACACTTGAGGCTATGTCAATGTCACATGTTACCTGCGATTTAGTTTTAAGGCCAAAGTGCAACTGGTGCATGAGTCCCCTAATGATCACAGTGTTGTACGTGGCCTCGTCATAGGTCACTTCTCCAAACCTGCGCACCATGTTCACCACACACAGCGTGGAGCTGTCCCTCAGTGACATGTCCTCAACCTGTCAAGGGTAGAGAAATCATGTAAGATTCTTTGAAGCTTATTAACCCTTTCCCACTCAGATTCGCATTTTGACTCATTAATAGTAACTTTGAAAATCAAATTATATTAACCCTTTGCATGCTGGAAAATTTGTCGTCTGCTAAAATGTCGTCTGCTGAATTTCTAAAATCAACATTTTCTTCACTTTTTTTCAAAGACCACTATCAGAATAGCAAACAGTTTGGATCCTGATGAGACGCCACGTTCTGTGGCGTCTCATCTGGATCCAAACTGTTTGCAAAGGCCTTCAAAATCCGGTTCCAGCGCTCAAAGGGTTAAAAA